>JAAIXJ010000054.1:464028-765610 GCA_013403705.1 Heliconius hermathena | reverse complement strand
CATCAACATCGTCTGTGCCAAATAAAGTGTTTTTGCGGGGAATTTTATTGCACTGCTTTATTCAGTAAAAATCTGCAGCAGAAGCACACACAATTCTCGTTGAGACATATGGTGACAATGCTCGCTATCGACTTCAGTTGATGCGTTTGAGTCGCGCTCTGAAAGAAAAGCGGCTACTATACGAGCAGAGACACGACAAAGTGATTTTATTACATGATAATGCCACTTGTGCCACAATGTGGCAAAACCAGTCAAAACTTACCTGGAAACAGTTCAATGGTAAGTTCTACCCCACCCGTTGTATTCACCGGACATAGCCCCCTCCGATTACCACTTGTTTCGGTCGATGGCGCACGGTTTAAGCGAGCAGCGCTTCCATTCTTTTGAAGAAGCCGAAAAATGACTTGATTCCTGGATTGCCTCGAAAGATGAGTCGTTTTTCCGACGGGGGATTCAATTGCGAGAACTTATTCAAGGTCCTAATATTAATAACATATTTTTATTTATGTAAATAATAGCATGGAAAACATAATTATTGGTACAATATGAGTTACTTAATTATAGGTCTGTGATACAAAAGTACGACACAAATAGTATTTCTAGTAAAAGTTAAATCAATGCAATTATTACACCTAGATAGGTCCCGACTGTTCTAATAAACTATTGGGCTTGTTTAATTTCTTTTTAGTTTTATCCAGTCGGGGTTTTTGTTTTTACAAATATTTTTTATATCAGCTTCACGCTGTATCCCGCACACTGCAGGGTAGGCAGAGGGAACCTAGTGTTAAGACACTCCATTCCTCACTTTCCGTCGAATTCTGGAGGCTTTGCTTGCTGGGTGGCGGAACTCAACGCCGCACTTTGCCTCGACACCAGAGCGAAGAAATGAAAATATAAATATAAATAAATATTTCACTTCCTCGAGTGGGAATCGAACCCACAACCAGTCGATTTTACAGTAACACTTTGTGCCTCTGCGTTACGACCGGCCTCAATATTTTTATCGTTCATTTAGAGAAGTAAAAGTGTAGTTTTCATTTTTTTTTTCATTTTTTCAAAAAATATATGATTATTTGTGCGTGTTTTAAGCGTGTATGTAAATAATAACTACTTTTGTTATTATAGTAGTTCAAAACAGCAATAAAAGATATTAGCAATTTTTCACTATATTCATCATACATAGTCCATCTAACTGCACTTATGTTCGAATGGATCGTCGAAAAACGTCGTATTGAAACTAGCTGCCCAATGTTCCTTCATAATCGAAAACGGAAGACAATTTACGCCTATACAGTTCGAAGTCGACGTAAAAGCGATTTCATCATCTACTTGCATAATATGTTCAACCACCCCAGCTGCAGATGCAGACCTACTGCCACTGTCGTAGATCCGTTCCCATTCATTCTTCTACATTGTTTGACTCATAAAACCCCAAATTATATATTTTTAATAACATTTTTAATTAAAACTCCTTAATATATTTAATGTCACTATTTTAAGTTACTTTTGTATATACAATCGACAGATTTCGACGATAGCTGACAATTAAAAATCAAACTAATTTCAAATCTTGATATGCAGCAAAATAATCTCAAAATAGCGTCGCTTCCGTCTCCACCGCGTGCGACTCGTCACTTCACACTTTGTCGTTCGTCTGTCCGTCAGTCAGTCAGTCAGTCGTCAGTTTCATAGAAAAAATCATTTAAATTTAGATTTGTATTTCACTTCATACTAAATAAGTGCATAGATTGCAAACTTAATTTGTCAATTTTATCCGCGTAATCTAAACTTATAGAGAGAGTACTTACTGCCCGTTGACCTACATTTATGAAATATGGTAAGAAAGGAGAAATAGCGGTACAAATAAAAAACTATTTCGAAAATGGACATTTGTATTATGTATATTTGTTTACTACAGAACAAAATAATTAAAATCTTATATTTGTATTTCATTTCATACGAAATGATTCCACGCGCCTGTTAATTTAAGTTTATCAACTCTTATAAGTTGTAAATTCCGTTGACCTACAATACTGAAATTAATACAAAACCCTCAGTGGGCGAGTCCGACTAGCACTTGGCCTGTTTGTTAATTAAAATATAAAAAAAACTATTTATTGCGACAAATACACTGTTTTATCAAAAATGTTTTGTAAGAAATGGATAATATTATGAACTTAACATAACTTCACGCTTTATCCCTGGCGGTTAGTCAGAGAGAACGAAGCGCCAAACGCTACGGTGTTTACATACCTCTTTCGCCTCGTCCACTGTCAGCAACCTCTTCATACATGCCCTCCGGGGAGTTCTCATGCTTTTTACGTGACCTTCCTCTAGTATCTTTGATACTTTGTTTTCGAAGGTCCACCGCGGTCTCCCCCTACCTCTCCTACCACTCATTTTATAATATTATTGAAATCGCAAATGAAAAAAATTGCGATTGATCAACTTACTTCTCTTTGTTTATAAATCAAAATAGTGACTTATGATATACAACATAATTATATGTACAGCAACATAAAAAATAAGAAATTTTTTATGGTGTCTTGTTGTCTGTCAGGGTTAAACGTATGTGGAAATATATTCATGTAAAAACGCTGTCTAAAGCCGCTTCAGTCGCGATGACATGGCAATATAAATCGTGTAAGCGTCAGAGCAAATCAAAATGGATGTGTAAAATAAAATACATATTATATAAAGAACTATTTTCACACAGGAGTGCGTGACTTTTTTTTTTTTGTTAAAATAGTCAATAATATGAATGTTAGTCGTAGTTGGCAACTTTGTTTATGTATAGTTTTTTTTTCAGCTTCACGCTGTATCCCGCACACAGCAGGGTAGGCAGAGGGAACCTAGTGTTAAGACACTCCGTTCCCCATTTTCCACCAATTTCTGGAGGCATTGCGTGTTGAGTTGCGGAACTCAACGCCGCGCTTTCCCCTCGGCACCAAAGCGAAGAAATGAAAATATATTATAAGTATAAATAAAATATTTATTTACTCTAATTCTATTAATAAAATATTTATTACTTCTCCTCGAGTGGGGAACGAACCCACAATCAGTCAATTTACAGGCACATTTTGTGCCCCTGCGACCTTCATAGAAAAAATCATACAAACTGGCCGCTACGACCAGCCTCATTGTGTATAGTTTAATATGTAAAATAGAAAATTTGATTTTTTTCCATTCTGTTCCGTTTTTTTAAATATATACAGAGTTTCAAAAAGTCCCCACTTAATACTTCCCGACACTCCCTAGCCTAGATATATACATGCTAAATTTCAACTTTCTAATACAAATAGTTTAGTATGTGCCCTGCCTGTCCGTTACTTAAGGTCGTATTTATAAATTGCTCACAAGTCTGAGGTCGCTCTTGAGATACCATTTTCATTCATAAATATGTAATTTATAAATGAAACCGGCATCTCAAAATCAATTTCAGACTTGAGTTCGGCTTATAAATACTGACCTTAGTAATGAAAGATTTTTATATTTACATGTATATACAGGTATGACTACTTTCCCAATTGTATTAGTTGAAAAAATTGTATTGTTTTGTTATGGATACATATATTACAAAATTCTAAAGAAACCTCGTTACTAATACCGGAATATTTTATTCATCAGAATTTGAACTTACAATAAGTGTTATTTTAAATATCTTAGTATGGCTTAATACAATTTTTTACTCTTCTCGATGTCTAAATGTCACGATTATGTTAATATTGCATTTTTTATGTTATTTAAGGAAAAACAACTATTGAGAGACTCCATGTAAAACAACACAAAAAAAATTAACAACTTAAACTGTTTTTTTTTTTCAAAATTAGAAAATAAGATATCTTTTTTACACTATATATCTATTTATATCAGAATTAAAAAAGAATATTAACACTATACAATTCATATAAAATTCTTAAAACAAAGCAATATAGAAAGCGCTACCTGTTTCAGAACACGGCCACTTCAAAGTTCAAACACAATATTGCCAGTGCGACTTCGTTCTTTCATGAATTTTTGCAATGTACTGGCTCGACTTTAAAATTTGACGGATGCAATAAAAAAAAACCTATTATAATAAGACATTTTGAAATTATCAGTAAAGACCTGGTAGTATGTTTTTTTTTTCATTTATTTAATATATATTTTTTTTATTTTATACACTAGAGACACATGCTACGTACCTAAATGTATTAGTATTTTTTATCTATGTCTGTGAAAAGAAAATATAATTATAGGAAATATATGTAGTTTCTTCCAGCCTACTAAACAGCATAAAGCGTGAATGTGAAAAAACTCTACACAAATTTTATAGCACCAGATCATAATAAATAATAAAAAAAACTAAAATACAATAAAAAATCAGTTATTTTTTTTAAATTGAAATCAAATTTTAAAATATAAAAACAATTTCCACGACTCTATCACAAAGCTGTTACAATTTAATTAAATATTTCTCCAACACCAGATATTACTTCCAACACATACCTAATTTAATATGTCTTTTAAGCTGAACTAAGTAAACGTAAGGACACGGATTTATGTATAAATTTATGACTTAAATTAGCTGAACTTGTATAACAATAATTTACATGATATTATGTTATAAAATAGGGCCTTTCAAATTTACATTTATAATTAAATTTCGATTTTATATAGGCGGATTTTACTTGAAATGTTGATTTCAGTAACCACAGTAACAGCTGGAGATCGTAATATTGATTCAGAGTTATAGTATCTATGTAAGATGGCATGCTAAAGTTTCACGATATTATATTTTTGTTCATTTGAATTTAGAATTAAATATTTCCGAACCTGTTTCCTGAACTGGCCGAAAACTGACGCTATATAGATTATATTTAAACATAATCTCTACTAAAATATTAATTAGATACTAACAACATAAATAAGTTATACCAAGCGTATAAGAATTTCGGTAAAGCTTGATGAGAACGTATGGCTTAGCGGTCAAAGCGCTTGGACGGTTTCCAAGGAGCGTGGGTTTTAATCCCGCTACGTTCAAATTTTATACGTTTTCTAAAAAGTACTTTTCTTTCCTAAGCGTAGAATAACACTCTACAGTCATTTAAGTTTGTTAACTTTTATAAGTTGTACGTATTTGCCATTGACCTACAATCTTGAAAGTCTGACTCATACTTGACCAGATTTTTTATATCGATATTAATATAAAATATTATATAGCATCTAGATAATCGCCAATTAGATTTTATTTTTTGTATAAATTTATAGATATTGCTATCTAGTTGGAGAAATTAATAAATATTTATATATGTTGGATAAATGAACTCTCACGGCAGCTTTAAAATTTGGTCTAAGTTAAAAACAAGCGCGAGTCGGGCTCGCTCACCGAAGGTTCCAAAAGTTGGAGGCTAGAGCCCTTTCATCTGATACCTCACTTGAACTAGCGGCTTTAATACCAAATCGTGTCTCCTTTTTAAGGCTATAATTAGGATTTAATAAAAAATGTATAGTTTTCAGATTTTCTCCTGAACTAGACTAACTGTAGATGTTAGCTACCAAATTTCATAATTGTAGGTTAATCGGATATAACCTAATAATTTTGATTCTTTTTGAGAAAATAATGGGGCCGTAGATCTAGGTATACGGTTTGAATTTACTCGATATCTCCAAGCGTTCCTGAGATATAGGGTCTTGACAGATAAACAGACAGACGAACGGACAATAAAGTGATCTTATAAGGGTTTCTTTTTTCCTTAAAAGATACGCAAAGAAGAACCCTAATAAATATAACTGACATAATATATAAATTGATCGCCTATAATATAGTATTCATAGCTCACTAGTTTAGAAATATTGAATAATGTATTTAAAACCTACACCAAAAGAAAAATAAGAAAATGAACAATATTTACATAGGTATATAATTATTTTTCTGAATAAGTAACAGCGATATAAATATCTTATATTATTCAACACCTGACAATATATATATATANAGCCAGTCAGCCAGTCAGCCAGTCAGCCAGTCAGCCAGTCAGCCAGTCAGCCAGTCAGCCAGTCAGCCAGTCAGCCAGTCAGCCAGTCAGCCAGTCAGCCAGTCAGCCAGTCAGCCAGTCAGCCAGTCAGCCAGTCAGCCAGTCAGCCAGTCAGCCAGTCAGCCAGTCAGCCAGTCAGCCAGTCAGCCAGTCAGCCAGTCAGCCAGTCAGCCAGTCAGCCAGTCAGCCAGTCAGCCAGTCAGCCAGTCAGCCAGTCAGCCAGTCAGCCAGTCAGCCAGTCAGCCAGTCAGCCAGTCAGCCAGTCAGCCAGTCAGCCAGTCAGCCAGTCAGCCAGTCAGCCAGTCAGCCAGTCAGCCAGTCAGCCAGTCAGCCAGTCAGCCAGTCAGCCAGTCAGCCAGTCAGCCAGTCAGCCAGTCAGCCAGTCAGCCAGTCAGCCAGTCAGCCAGTCAGCCAGTCAGCCAGTCAGCCAGTCAGCCAGTCAGCCAGTCAGCCAGTCAGCCAGTCAGCCAGTCAGCCAGTCAGCCAGTCAGCCAGTCAGCCAGTCAGCCAGTCAGCCAGTCAGCCAGTCAGCCAGTCAGCCAGTCAGCCAGTCAGCCAGTCAGCCAGTCAGCCAGTCAGCCAGTCAGCCAGTCAGCCAGTCAGCCAGTCAGCCAGTCAGCCAGTCAGCCAGTCAGCCAGTCAGCCAGTCAGCCAGTCAGCCAGTCAGCCAGTCAGCCAGTCAGCCAGTCAGCCAGTCAGCCAGTCAGCCAGTCAGCCAGTCAGCCAGTCAGCCAGTCAGCCAGTCAGCCAGTCAGCCAGTCAGCCAGTCAGCCAGTCAGCCAGTCAGCCAGTCAGCCAGTCAGCCAGTCAGCCAGTCAGCCAGTCAGCCAGTCAGCCAGTCAGCCAGTCAGCCAGTCAGCCAGTCAGCCAGTCAGCCAGTCAGCCAGTCAGCCAGTCAGCCAGTCAGCCAGTCAGCCAGTCAGCCAGTCAGCCAGTCAGCCAGTCAGCCAGTCAGCCAGTCAGCCAGTCAGCCAGTCAGCCAGTCAGCCAGTCAGCCAGTCAGCCAGTCAGCCAGTCAGCCAGTCAGCCAGTCAGCCAGTCAGCCAGTCAGCCAGTCAGCCAGTCAGCCAGTCAGCCAGTCAGCCAGTCAGCCAGTCAGCCAGTCAGCCAGTCAGCCAGTCAGCCAGTCAGCCAGTCAGCCAGTCAGCCAGTCAGCCAGTCAGCCAGTCAGCCAGTCAGCCAGTCAGCCAGTCAGCCAGTCAGCCAGTCAGCCAGTCAGCCAGTCAGCCAGTCAGCCAGTCAGCCAGTCAGCCAGTCAGCCAGTCAGCCAGTCAGCCAGTCAGCCAGTCAGCCAGTCAGCCAGTCAGCCAGTCAGCCAGTCAGCCAGTCAGCCAGTCAGCCAGTCAGCCAGTCAGCCAGTCAGCCAGTCAGCCAGTCAGCCAGTCAGCCAGTCAGCCAGTCAGCCAGTCAGCCAGTCAGCCAGTCAGCCAGTCAGCCAGTCAGCCAGTCAGCCAGTCAGCCAGTCAGCCAGTCAGCCAGTCAGCCAGTCAGCCAGTCAGCCAGTCAGCCAGTCAGCCAGTCAGCCAGTCAGCCAGTCAGCCAGTCAGCCAGTCAGCCAGTCAGCCAGTCAGCCAGTCAGCCAGTCAGCCAGTCAGCCAGTCAGCCAGTCAGCCAGTCAGCCAGTCAGCCAGTCAGCCAGTCAGCCAGTCAGCCAGTCAGCCAGTCAGCCAGTCAGCCAGTCAGCCAGTCAGCCAGTCAGCCAGTCAGCCAGTCAGCCAGTCAGCCAGTCAGCCAGTCAGCCAGTCAGCCAGTCAGCCAGTCAGCCAGTCAGCCAGTCAGCCAGTCAGCCAGTCAGCCAGTCAGCCAGTCAGCCAGTCAGCCAGTCAGCCAGTCAGCCAGTCAGCCAGTCAGCCAGTCAGCCAGTCAGCCAGTCAGCCAGTCAGCCAGTCAGCCAGTCAGCCAGTCAGCCAGTCAGCCAGTCAGCCAGTCAGCCAGTCAGCCAGTCAGCCAGTCAGCCAGTCAGCCAGTCAGCCAGTCAGCCAGTCAGCCAGTCAGCCAGTCAGCCAGTCAGCCAGTCAGCCAGTCAGCCAGTCAGCCAGTCAGCCAGTCAGCCAGTCAGCCAGTCAGCCAGTCAGCCAGTCAGCCAGTCAGCCAGTCAGCCAGTCAGCCAGTCAGCCAGTCAGCCAGTCAGCCAGTCAGCCAGTCAGCCAGTCAGCCAGTCAGCCAGTCAGCCAGTCAGCCAGTCAGCCAGTCAGCCAGTCAGCCAGTCAGCCAGTCAGCCAGTCAGCCAGTCAGCCAGTCAGCCAGTCAGCCAGTCAGCCAGTCAGCCAGTCAGCCAGTCAGCCAGTCAGCCAGTCAGCCAGTCAGCCAGTCAGCCAGTCAGCCAGTCAGCCAGTCAGCCAGTCAGCCAGTCAGCCAGTCAGCCAGTCAGCCAGTCAGCCAGTCAGCCAGTCAGCCAGTCAGCCAGTCAGCCAGTCAGCCAGTCAGCCAGTCAGCCAGTCAGCCAGTCAGCCAGTCAGCCAGTCAGCCAGTCAGCCAGTCAGCCAGTCAGCCAGTCAGCCAGTCAGCCAGTCAGCCAGTCAGCCAGTCAGCCAGTCAGCCAGTCAGCCAGTCAGCCAGTCAGCCAGTCAGCCAGTCAGCCAGTCAGCCAGTCAGCCAGTCAGCCAGTCAGCCAGTCAGCCAGTCAGCCAGTCAGCCAGTCAGCCAGTCAGCCAGTCAGCCAGTCAGCCAGTCAGCCAGTCAGCCAGTCAGCCAGTCAGCCAGTCAGCCAGTCAGCCAGTCAGCCAGTCAGCCAGTCAGCCAGTCAGCCAGTCAGCCAGTCAGCCAGTCAGCCAGTCAGCCAGTCAGCCAGTCAGCCAGTCAGCCAGTCAGCCAGTCAGCCAGTCAGCCAGTCAGCCAGTCAGCCAGTCAGCCAGTCAGCCAGTCAGCCAGTCAGCCAGTCAGCCAGTCAGCCAGTCAGCCAGTCAGCCAGTCAGCCAGTCAGCCAGTCAGCCAGTCAGCCAGTCAGCCAGTCAGCCAGTCAGCCAGTCAGCCAGTCAGCCAGTCAGCCAGTCAGCCAGTCAGCCAGTCAGCCAGTCAGCCAGTCAGCCAGTCAGCCAGTCAGCCAGTCAGCCAGTCAGCCAGTCAGCCAGTCAGCCAGTCAGCCAGTCAGCCAGTCAGCCAGTCAGCCAGTCAGCCAGTCAGCCAGTCAGCCAGTCAGCCAGTCAGCCAGTCAGCCAGTCAGCCAGTCAGCCAGTCAGCCAGTCAGCCAGTCAGCCAGTCAGTTAGTTGCAAATATAGTAAAATATATGTATGGAATACTTTGTATGGAAGAAATGTTCTATTTTATTAGTTTTTTTTTTTAAATTGTATAGCTCTGAGCTTTACGTCTCGTCCCTCTGACGTGATCAGAGACTTTGCGCATCTATTGTTTTAATTTAAGCATACTTTTAAAATTTTGGGGAGGTGGCGCTAGGCCAAAAGATCTGGAATCTGGAATATTTTTGTCTAATTTTACGAATTTTTCTAAACTTTTCGAATCTATGTTATATTTAAAAATTTATGGTTCCTTTTAGATTTAAGCTACTGCACATTCAAGTAAAACTGCTACATTTAATTTTCGTAAAACGTCCTCAACAGGAAATTTGGCTGGATAACGGAAGAAGTAGATCGGACGGACGGAAGGACAGACTGTTCTCAGCTCCTGAGTCAGTATTTGGCCAAACTTCTTTATCGCTGGCTCCCTACTTCGAGTTTCTTTATGAAGCTTGGATGTAATATTCTCATTCGATCGCAGAGGGAGTCTGCGATAGATATTTTATGAGCAGTGGATGGGTTCCTGAGTCTATTCGAGGCTAGGCTGTTTTTCGTCACCAGGATATTGCAGCGTGTAAGTGGCGGATACAAATAATTTTGTATTCCGTCATTTGACATTCTGGAGTGACGACCCTCGGTTCTTTGGGGCTGCAGCTTTTTATGAGCAGAGGTGTGTTTGGCGACCTTGGAAGAGAGAGACGCGCCCTTAACAATAGGCTATGTTGGCCCGGGCTAGCGCATCCCATTTGCGTCTGACTGGGCAATCAGTGCTGAACGCGCTGTGGTCAGCGCCAGCCATCGCACTCAGTCCTCATGTGGGGTCCCCCACAGTGGCTGCACTTTGGAGCGGTTTCTTTGCAGAACCACCTACCGTGCCTGTAGCTGAGGCAGAGAGAGCACTGCACGAGTGGGGAGAAATCCGCCACTCTGATTTTTTGCAGATCAATGTGCAGTGCTCCCTCCGCAACGACTCGGTTCCACACTGTGGGGGACACCCGCATGACGACATGACCGGTGATCGGGTTCCTCGCCTTTCGACGAAACCGAACCTCCGCCCGAAACTCGGCCTCGGAGATGCCGTCGAAGAGGCTCCGATTCTGATTCTTCAGGGCGTTCAGAATGTCGGCGCCCGTATTGTACGCTAGGACATCCCAAAGAATCAAAAGCGGGTCCTTGTTTTTCACCTCCTCGACTTTTAGCCTATCGCTTGCCCCTTTCAGTCTCTCCTTCACCTTTTCCCGCTCCTCTACTGAGCTGCAGCCCAAAATCACCTTCTGGTCCTTAGCCTTCCTCACCTTCTCGACTCGGACCCGGACTCGGACCCACCCATCCTTGGCTTTCACCACTTCCCTAATTTGGGCGAGAACTTCCTCCCCTGTGACTATCTCATTCTTCGAGGAGACCACAATCGAGTGCAGTGCGGCTGGCTGTGGGATAACCCTTTTGGTTTCGCCAGCCGTCACGCTCGCGTATGTGGTCTTCTCGACGGATTCCCTCAGTCTATCCACCACCTCCCTCAGCTCCTCCATCCTTTCCTCATTCTTCCTTAACAACACTGCGTGCTCTTCAAGCTTCTTCATTAATTCCTCTTCCTTTGTGTCTTTTATTTGCTTGCTCTCACTTGCTTCGCTTTGCGCCCTATTCTTTCCATTGCTCTCGTCCTTTCCATTTTCAGCCTCCGCCTCCTTCACCAACTGGTGCAGACGTTCAATTGCGTTTGTGACCGCAGCCTTTATGTCCGTCTTCAGGTTACCCGAGTTGCTTAGGTGTATTTTAGCCTTTGTTAGGTGGGTCTTTGCTTCGGCTGTTTTGCTCGCGTAACCTAGTTTTGTACGAGGACTGTGGATTTCTTCAGTCACGGTGGATTTTTGTTTCTTTAGGCGGGAAGGGGCTGTCTGGGAGCTCGGGGGGCGTTGTTGGCTCTCAGGCGTTCGGACTGGCGAATCCTCCAGGAAGCCCACCTCCTCTGGGGTTCCCGACAGGTCCAAGATCCGAGCGCTACCTTTAGCCGGTGTGCGGAACATTTTTAGTTGCGCAGAGGGACTCTTCAATGGAATGTTCCGAGTGGTGTAAAAAGCCACACGGAAGTCAGAAAAAGAATCAAAACTTGTCTCAGGAGTACTGTAGAAAAGAAGAAGAAGGATAGTGATAAACAGGGTGAGAGGAACTATGAGATTTTTCCTCAAAAATCAGATTTTCCTCTCTAGGCCTACCGTGTCAAAGGATAAAATAAGAATAAATATGTAGTATAAAGAAATATATAGGGGAGAGGGGGGCACATTCGAACGATTTTTAAACTTTGTGTCATATCTAAAAATTCTACAGTTTTTAACTTCTTTACTATTTCACAATGCTTAGTCCAACTATTGTGCCACACAATCGTAGCATCATATGTAGAAAAATATATAAGTTAAAGGTGCAATATCAACTTTAGTAGCAGTAGTCAAATGTTCAAAGCTGCCCCCCTTCCGGGGTAGCTTTGAACATATATGGGGCAGTTTTGAACTATCATCGAATTCAATGAAATTAAAAGGCTTATCAAACTTTTAAGTAATTTTATTAATAAACTTAACATTAGAAACGATGGAGATCAAATATCAGTACCATGTTAACTTAAAAAAATAATATACCTAGTTTAATATTGCGATTGTACTAGTACTAGTGTTAAATAACTTTAATATTATTAATAGACTTTAAAAAACGAACAAACAAAAAAGTAGCTTTGGCTTCCTAGAAGTAATTAACATTATGGGATCAATCATAGAATAAATCTAATATTATGAAAATAAAACAAAATATTTTTTAAATAAACAGCTTACTACCCTAATTTGAACTTAGAAAAATTAAATTTAAAGGAAAACATGGATGTAGTACGTGACGTAACCAGCAACTGAAATTGGGGGAAGTAGTCTACGTAAGAAATAAAAATCAGCTTCACGTTTTATCCCGCACACAGCACGGTATGCAGACGGAACCTAGTGTTAAGACACTCCGTTCCCCACTTTCTGCCGAATTCTGGAGGCATTGCGTGTTGAGTGGCAGAACTCAACTAAATAAATATAAATATATAATAAATTTAAGTAAATATTTCATCTCCTCGAGTGGAGATCGAACCCACAACCTGTCGCTTTTACAGTCACATTTCGTGCCGCTGCACCATGACTGACCTCAAGTCTAGTCTACGTAAGACTTTTAAAAAACTAACGTAGCACTTGTCCTTTTTCTCAGGAAAGAAAAAAAATATACAAGCTACTTTTTTACTATTCACAGATGATGAGACATTCGCTAAAACGAAGTCTCCAATATTTATTAAGTTGTAGTCTAATTCCATTTCGTAGTCTTCATACGCACAGATTTCAGTATCTTCATTCTCTTCACAGTAAATTGTCACTTCCTCTTCTGATTCCAAATGCATTTTTGAATCAGTTTCTTGTGAAGAAAAGTTCAGTATAGTTTTGCTTTACTACATATAATAATATTCGAAACTGCCCCCTTTATTTTGTTCAAAGCTGCCTCAGTGGTAATTAAAAAATTACAAACGTTTTTTTTTCAAGTAAAAGTTTAAAAATTGTAGTGATTTCTAGTTTATTGCATGATATATGAAACATTCTAACTAAAAGAGGAAAAAATAAAACCATATACCTTGAATTGGATACCTGCGATCCTTACGCGTTTATTTAAAAATGCATAAAATTTTACTCAAAATCAAACTCTCCTCGTAATTCAACAACTGGTTCTCATATATCAGCGGTGACAAGTTACACGTATGCAGATTAGTGCAGCCACTACTCAAAAAAAATCTACCAAAATTTCTTTTTAAAATAGCTCGGTTAACACATATTTTCAAAGGTGCCCCTGTTCTAAGCTACCCCCCTCTCCCCTATATATGTTTGTACTCCTGATGTCAAATTTTTGTTAGAAAATTGTATATATAATTGTATATATAACGTTGTAAACTGTAGTATTGTAAAAGTAAGAATATCAGTATGTACGTATTCTCTTTTTAGAATCCTGAACTACTGTAACTTATTGAGGCCATTGTTGCGCAGCGGAACAGCGTTTGACTGTAAACGCTACGGTACAAGTTCAATTTCCACTCTAAGGAATTAATTATTTTCATTTCCTCGTTTAGGTAAAAAGACAAAGCGCGGCGTTGAGTTCGGCCACTTAACATAGAATGTTTCGAATTTGGTTAGGATGTGGAAAACAAAATGTATTGACAACGGGTTCCCTCTGCCTAACCTGCTATATGTGAGATTTAAGATTTAAAATTAGAGAAGAAAATTCTAGATTAATTTCTTAAAACAAAATCTCTTTAATATACATATTCCCTAAATAGATCATATTAATGGACTTTACTATTTTTGTTAGAGTCCCTAGGTTTCATTTAAAAAAATATATTAAAAAGAAAAGATAACAAAAAATATCTAGCAGATGCCACGATCTCTACTTATATACGATATAACGATATACTTGAACAACATAAAAAGTTCTTGTACTGACCGCGTAGAACTGACTGCCAATAGAGAATTAACTCGGGCAAAACTCAGCTTAAGCCTAGTTTACTTTATTGTGTAACGAGTTGTTAAGCCGACTAAACAGATCCGAGTGCTGCGTAACATCTTAATTAACGGGAAAATCATACAAATTGACTACTGTTTGTTTCTGTTATCAACATTTTGTGTAAATAAATAAATATTATTGTCATATTTTGTTTTATAATTCACAGCATATTATACTTAGATATTACAGTTATTCTTTTCTATTAGTGGTAGAATAGAATTAGCTAACTGATTTATATATTTGATGGATCATCAACCTCAATGATCTCCACGCCTGCGCTGCATCCAATACCTTCTTATGACCTGGACCAGATTGTCGGTCCACCTGGTGGAGGGCGTACTCACCGTGCATCGCGCGGTTCGCGGCTGCCGCTCGAGAACCTTTCTGCCCCAATGGCCACTTCATTTGATAGGTAAAAAGTAAATATTATATCTACGAAATGTCAATATACATATATATTTATTGATATATAACATAAGGCAGTTGTATTTTTAATACTGCTTAATAAAGACGTTTTAGACGTCGACTTGGTCTTGGTCAAGTTGACACTTTAGATCCGCAGATGGTTGTCAGTTCGATACCCACTCAAGGTAATGATTATATTTACATTATTTTCATTTCCTCTTTGTAATAACTGGTCAAAGCGCGGCGTTGAGTTCTGCGACTCAACATATTTACAATTTCTCAAATGTTGGGGAACGGAGTTACTTAACCCCAGGTTTCCATGCCTACCCTGCTGAGTGGGAAAAAATGTAAAGAAGTAAGAAAGAAGTAATCAATTGTCACTTAACGTGGAATAGGAACGACAAGTATAGTTATGTGTCACTACTGTCTGTCTCTCTTTTAGTAATTAAATTCTGCCAATTTCAATTTCCTTTTTTCCATTACTTTCAACATGAACATGGCTTATACCACTTCCACATTGAAATTTAAGCCTTTTATCTGAATTACAGAGAAGTAATTAACTTTTCAAAGAGTACTATTAAAGTTAGTTTCAAACATAAAGTCGGCGCTCATTAAGTAGCGTTTTAAATACTAGTTGACATTTTCATGTAAATTAGCAACATACCGAGCCTGGCTTCATTTGAGGCTAATCAAATCTTGATAAATGTAGATTGTCATAGTATCCTTTAGAAACGAATTTATTTAACATAATTTAAATCGAAATTTTGAATAGTATATTTTTGGTATTGCATTTCCGTTGCAGTCATTATTCTTTAATTTACTCTCGTAAATATGTTATATTGTGATTACACTGTACTCGCCTTATTATACCACCTACTTATCTGTCTATTCGAATTTTTTTTATGTGACATTTTTTTAATGTGGTTAAATTGCGTAGTAATATTTTTAGTGTAATAAAAATTTACTTATTTTATTGTTTTAGAAAAAAAATTCTCAATGGGAATAAATATGCCATATTTTTTAAAAAATATTATTTTTTGCCATGAGGGCTCCATGAAGGCTTAAGAAAGCAATTAAGATACTTTAGAAATAAATTTAGGGAAATAAAATATGTAAATTTACATTATTTTAGGAAATGAAAATATGAGCTTAATGTTTTTTTTCCGGCTCTTTTCAGCAGAAATGCTTTTCGCTGTTGGTAGCTTTATATTCATCGATGATTGTTGATCATCATCATCATAAGTACTAAGTAGTAAAATTTATTTAAAGTTATAGTTTCATTTCTTCGCCCCACAATTTGGCGGGATAGAGGAACGGAGTGTCTTAATACTAGGGTTCTTCTGCCTACCATGCTGTGTACGAAATAGATACAGCGAAAATGATGAAAAAAATATGCCCAAAATCAGTATGCTCAATTGCGTCGTACCAGTATTTTTTTTGTTATTAAAAACGTACTCGCTTTTTCAATAGCATCTTAGAAAAGACTGAAGAATATTTTAGATTAGGATTTTAAAAAACTATGAGACATAAGAGTAGCTAAGGCTCTCAAAGGTTACGCCAACTATATACATCTCTGTCTGAGAGGATGTTTGAGCCATCGTATTGATCTGGGTGCTTATTGAAATATTCTCATATATAATATATGTAAAATTTTGCCTTGCTAGTATAACGTACTTTGCCCCAATTTTAAACAATTTTTAAGATGTCTGGCTGGTAAAGGGTTAAAAACAGGCAATAATAAATACACAATTTTTACGTTTTTCCTCAAAACGTGTTTCAATACGAGTGTTTACTGAATACTGAATACTACTGAATAATACCTCTGAAAGAGTTAGTAAGTTTAGTTTAGAGTTAAGTAAGAGTTTCAAGTTAGTAATAACGCATACCGTCTTAACTACTATTAATCCCCAAAATTTCAGCTTTGCTAAAATAACGTAGGTCTGGGGGCTCTGAGATCTCAGTTTATTACTACTAGTATTAACCATGGCTTTTTTTTTGCAGCGGATGTGACAAAATTGTCCATGAAGATTCAACTTGCTGCCGCGTTTTCGAAATTCAATAGAGTTTAGCTGTATTGAACGTATGTTTCATTGGTCAGAGCGTTTGGAGGTTTCCGGGAGGTGCAAATCCCGCTGTGTTCAAATTTAATATTTTTATATTCGTTTTATAAATAAGTAATTAAATATAAAATAAATATGTACTCAAATATTATGACACATTTTTGTATCATTAAAAAATAATATAACTCTCTGACAGTTTCAAGTAGGTACAGACTTGTTAAGATACATCATTCATAATTCTTTTTTTTTTTGTATTAGATTCACTAAGAATCATAAAATATTCCTCAAGATGAATAGCAAATTTATAATGAATCCATTTTCTATAGCCTAAGAGATTAAATTTGCAGTTTTCATATGATTTTTTTAAAATATGTTTTCTCTCTTTGATTTAAATTAGAACTTATTGATAGTATATTATTGTTCGAGCCCCGCAGGGGGCGGCCTTACAGTCGTCGACCCCTCTCAAGCAGCCAGGTAGTGCTTGCATTTCTTCTGGGACAGAGTACCCTCTTACCTACCCATCCGATGTCGCTGTAAAAGCCAATAGGGCTAACAGCATTAACCTCAAGTTCGAAATAGTATATTAATATTTATTTAAATTTGTATTTCCCCTGGAGTTCGGATGAAAATCGGGAACGGAGTATCTTAACATTAGGTTCCCTCTGCCTACACTGATGTATGGTGTACGGGATACAGCGTGAAGATGATTTTATTTTTTTTTATATTAGTATTGTAAGTGATATATAAAAATACTTAATGTCATACATAGATTTTTTTATTATTACATCATAATAGTCTATGATTATTTTGTATTATTTGAATGTTTTGTGTGCAATAAAGAATATTCTATTCTACATCAAGGAAAGTGAGCGAAGGTTGACAAGCAAACCGAGCAGGAGCAAAATCCCGAATCATTGTACGTCGTATAATATCAAAATATTAAAACACGAAAGAGACAAAGAGCAACGTCGAATTTCACCACTCAGCAGCCAAAGATTCAAAGATTGGGCGGCATGGGAAAGGGAGTATCTTAACACCAAGCAAACCCAGCATAAGAGAAATCCCGTAACATTGTACGTCGTATAATATATCAAAATAATAAACAAAAAAGAGACAAAGAGCGACGTTGAGTTTCACCACTCAGCAGGCAATGATTCAAAGATTGAGAAAGGGAGGCTTAACACTTGGTTTCCTCCACCTACTCTGCTATACCTCTATATGCGTGAAGATAAAAGAAGCAGAATAACAAGTAGGTTTTCATTTTTAATCAAACCTAAACAAGAATAACCTAAATCTTCTGCAAAACCACAACCACCAGTCACAGTCACAAAGTACACTATTTACGCTTCAATTTACGTTGTCAGCCGTAAATAAACTTAAATGTTAAAAGAAAATACAGGAGGGGAGTATTTGAATTTATTTAGTGGCTTTCGTGTCGCGTGCTAGAACCGTACTTCGCTAAGAGCGGGCATCGCGCCAATATTTTAATTACTCACCAACTGAGACATATGTTGAAAATTTTGTAATAAGTTCATTTTGTTTCAATGTTTGCTAGTTTCCTTTGATATGAAAATAATGAATGTTTCAACGAAGTACAATGAAACTGAGTAAGAAGTAAATTGTATATAGAATCATTTATACAATGGTATAACTAAAAGGATGGACTTTCTGTATCTTTAGGAGTTTTAGGTACTTATAATATGAAATTTTATTCACTATTTCTTCAAAGTTAAATGTTCGGAGAAATATATAATATATAGCAACATAGCCCCATATAAGTTTCCTTATTAATGATTAACTAAACACATTTCTTTATCTTCTCAATTTATACTGCAAATAACAGAGCACACGAGAGAAACTACTGTTAAAACCTTTCTTCACTCCAAAACTATGAGATATTGCAAAATCTCAGTCAAATTTTGTCTAATTCGACTGTAAAAACTATAATATTCCAAACGAATATGTTGTCTTCGTTTACATTCAGACAATCACTATCTCGCGATGATGTAACAAATTGCCTTAAAAAACAATTAATTAGGCCAGTCGTGGCCCAGGAGCATCAAGTGTGACTATATATAACCGACTAGTTGTGGGTTCGATCCCCACTCGAGGAGATGAAATATGTACTTAAATTAATATTTTTATTTCTTCGCTCTGGTATCGAGGCAAAACGTGGCGGTGAGTTTTGCCACTCAACACGCAATGCTACCAGAATTCGGCAGAAAGTGGGGAACGGAGTGTCTTAACACTAGGTTCCCTCTGCCTACCCTACTGTGTACGGGATACAGCGTGGAGCTGATTAATTTTTAATTAACAATTAATTATGTTTATTTGAAACATATCAAAACAACTGTAAAGTACAAAGTTTACGATGTATTATAATTCGGCTGGATTACGAATCATGTCTAATAGCATTTCTCTGTTCTACGATATGGAATGGGAATTAGAAGGATTCGTTCAATTTAACTTAATGAAGTTTATGTTATTATATTATATAGATATCGAGGCCGTTGTGGCGCAGTGGAGCAGGTTCTAACGATATCGTCACAAAATGCTTATGAGTTCAATCTTTATTCGTGGGTATGGAATATCTGGTACCATAAAATCTGAAAGTGAACTGATTTTCACCTTGAATCAATGTGAACTGATTTTCACCTTGAATCAATCAACCAATTTTTGAAAAATAATTTTCGAATTTTGCTTTATACGTGCGGTATGTTTTAACTTCTTAACAAATTTCGTAATATGTTTTATGCGTTATTAACATTCATTATTATATGTAGTCTATAGATATCATTACGTACGTTTCTGTTTTTTTTTTCAAATATAAATATCTTTAAAACTTTAAGTACATTATTTTTTGATAGTGTAGCGGTAACCTTTCCAAACTATAAAAATATTTTTTTATGCACAGCGCCATCTATTTAAGATTTAAAATTAAGGACAGTTTAAAAATGCTGTTTAAATGTTAAATTTCACCTAACATAAAATTATATTAACCGAAAACGAACCGAATTAACCGAAAACCTGTTGTGCTAAAGTATTAAAATGATTAATATTCCTCCCGTCGTAATTAGTGTTTAACTCCACAGAATGTTTTTTGCGTTATCAAGATTCATTAGTGCCTACTATTTGTTGTCAATAGATAGCGTTACGTGTATGATAGAGAGTGTCAAGATTAGTTCTACTATCTCAAATATAAACTTCTTGAAAACTTAAATACTTATATCTTTTGATAGAGTGAAGCGATTACAGTGAAATAAACACTAAAAGCTACTTTGATTTATTTGTAATTTTTATGTATAAAAGTTGCTTAAATTTATTGTGTACTTTTTCGTGATACGTGTTTACATAAGCAGATAAACAGACAAACAGACAAAAATTCCAAAAATGTTGAAAATAGATTCTGTTAATTATCCTTTAACACCCTGGCTAATTTTATTTAAAATATTTTCAATGTACAGAAACGACTTTTCTACAGATTTATTATAAGTATAGATAATAATAATTAATTTATAATTAATAATAATAATTTACTGTTATTTAATCTTCTTATAGAACCAATCTACTATAACCTATAAACCTAACTACTACAACCTAAACGCATTTCCTCTCGCGTTCTTTTATTTGGTTTTTGTAATAGAAGCCGAATATCTTACGTATATTTTTACATATTTATAAATAAAAATCTTACTCTTATCGAGTAAAGTCTTTATTACATATCCATGACAAAAATATCATTTCATGTGCAATTTAAGTTTTATGATTTTTTTTAAATAAACTTAAAATCAAGAACATTCACATTTTTCTTTGGCCCATGACATTTTGAGATGTATTTCTTTCGTAAAATGTATGTTATATAAACATTATACCATCCGCATATTATAATAACTTATAACGCAAAGCTGACTTTTCTGGAAACTCACGTTTTTCTTGAAAGACATCGTGTGTACAAATTACTTAGTCTAAATTGAGTATATGCATAAGGTTCATTTTTATAATAATTTTATTACAAATTTATAATCAACTAGCATATTTTACATACGACTTTTTTGTACAATATACGGCTTCAACTATCACAAATGTATCATTTGCCATCCGTTGTCGTTGTCCTCGTATATATAATCTAGAACCAAAAAAGTATTCTGCATCAGAATTGTTGTTTGATTTTTGACTATATAAAACTTTATACTTTATATTTGGCCTGTAGCCACATTGTTGTTTTTGGATATATCATTATTCCCAATTCAAAAATATATTTTATTTCGCTTTTTGTCCTAATGTATTTAATAAGCTTTTTCTATTTTTTATTTATTTTACAACTTGCCTTTCCAATGTGCCAATGATTGAGTTAAAGTTTGGATATATGCTAGATACATACATGTAAAAGAACAGAAAATTGAAGAGAGAGAAAAGTAAATTAACTTCTTGCGCGATACAATTGACCACCTTCTTTTTGTATTTTTTTTTAAATGTAATTGTAATTAAAATAGTAGATATAATTATGAATATTTATTTACATTAATATATATTCTAGAAGCTGTTGTGGCCCAGGGGCACAAGGGTGTGACTGAAACGCGACGGTTGTGGGTTCGATCCCCACTCGAGGAAATGAATTATAGTATTTGTTAATATTTTCATTTCTTCGCTCTGGCACCAAGGCAAAAGCCCGGCGTTAAGTTCCACCACTCAATACGCAATGTCTTAAGAAATTCGGCAGAAAGTGGGGAACAACGCGTGAGGGATACAGCGTGAAGCTGATTTGATTTGATTTTTTTCTATTTTCCGTAATTTATTACAGTATTATTTCTAAAAATTAAATAGCGCTATGCATAATTTCAATCGGTTTTGTTTATTATGTTAATTTATTTGTATTAATAATATTTATTATTTATGTTTATTTTACTACAACTGACCTTTTGAATAACTTTTTTTCTTAAGTAGGTTTTTGTTTTAGTTAAATATTATTTTATTTCTACATTGATTACCAATTTCACCAAAAACTGTACATTGTTGGTTCTCAGTCAATTTCAACATATTTTATATACTTGTTTCGTCAGAATGTTGTAAGTGTTTTCCTCTTCGAAATCGCACTCTAACCACGCACAATATTAAAGAGAAGATAGATCATTGGTATTTACTCATAATCTTTCCAAATTGTAAACAACGAACGAAATATATTTAGGTATGTATATTTATTATTATTTTTTAAGCAAATAAATAACATATTGCTGATTTAGTCAATGATATTTTACTTATAAAAGTAATTCCAAAATTTTTAGTCTATAAGGAAAAAATCTAATTATAATATAATAATTTAAAAATTTTATCATCAAACATATTAATACTTTCAAATCATAATTATAATATACTTGTAGGCGCGCGCAGCTTCGCCCGCTTATTTGCACACTTAGGGGTAAATTCTAAAAAAACCAGGAAACACGTGTTCAATAAAATATTTTTAACAGTCTGAATTTAAAATTTTATAAAAATCGGTGCCGATTTAAAAAAAAAATCCATACTAACTTTCAACCCCTATTTCATCCCATTAGAATTAAAATTTTTCAAAATCCCTTCTTAGTGGATGCCCAGATTATGAAAATAAAGATCTGTCTAAATTTCACGTTTCTACCATCAGCGGTTACGGCTGTGCGTGCGTCTTACCTCAGTCAGTTAGGTACATCTCATTTTATATATATAAATAGATTAGAAGCTCAATTAATTTCTATTACTAATACTTTCACAATTATGATATATGATCTTAATAAATTTTTGGTTCCAAATTCATCTTACAGTAATTCTTCATACAAATAAAATAACAGACATAGAAATCAATGCCTTTACATTATAACACTTATATATTTCGCCCACAATTTCTAAACGTATAACATCAATTACAAACGCCAATTATAACTTTGTAAATAAGATATATTGAGTAGATTCATAATCTACAACTTTCTTGAGATTATATTTCGAACAAAATTTGGTCATATTTTCATAGCCATATGGCTTATATTTGTACGGGCGGTAGTAAAGAGATAATCGATCGTTGATAATTTCTTAATTACATGTGAAGGTTTCGTGTAAGCGACACGTAGTAATCCATTAGATGTGGGATAGAAACTATACACATTAGTTTAATTAGACACAATATTATTAAATCCTCTGAGCGACGATTTTTTACAGCTTCACGCTATATGTAACACTCCCCATGATAAATGCTTTAGAGTCTTTACGCAAAACCAAAGTGTCATCAAGCCTTTTACAGATTATTGGGTCTGCAATGATTCGAACGGCTCTACGTTGTATACGATCAAATGATTCAAGCTGATGCTTGGGTGCACCCACTGGGCCCTATGCAGAGCCAATCGTTGTTTTGAAGTGAAGTACCGTCTCGCTCTGCTGATTATCTCCAGTTTCTTCGAGGCTAGCTTAGCCTTGCTTTCCAGATGATCACAATACTTGCAGTCGCTCGAAAATTTTATATTAATATATTAACATGTCATTAATTTTCAGAAGAGAACGTAGGGGACACCACACAGTCTTGGGGGACGCCAGCTTTCAGGACCATGAATTTCAAACAAAAACAGTTGAAAGCGACCTTGATACTGAGAGAAAGCTGGCAATCCACTTGTATAAGTTCTCGGGCAGAGAAAGATGGAAGTTTTAGAAGGAACGCCCCGTACCACACTCGATCAAAGGACTTCGACATATCCAGACTATCTACCAGG
This sequence comes from Heliconius hermathena, assembly GCA_013403705.1. Lineage (NCBI taxonomy): Eukaryota > Metazoa > Arthropoda > Insecta > Lepidoptera > Nymphalidae > Heliconius > Heliconius hermathena. The sequence continues at coordinate 742,600 of JAAIXJ010000054.1, read as the reverse complement.
CCCTCAACCTTACTTTTGATAACTATAGGCCAGTAGTGGGTTAGGTTAACCAGAAGATTACTGGTGAACCGACCATCCAGATAAATCAAGAGCTGGCTATTTATGATGCTCTCCATGATTTTGGGAGCAGGGAGGTAGGCCTGTAGTTAGTTGAATCGAAACCGTCAGCTTTCTTTGGGATCTGGTGGATAAAAGCGCTCTTCCACAATTTTGGGACTATGTCGACTGAATAAGAGTGCCGAAACAAGGTAGGCAGAGTGAGCGTAGTGTTTAAACACTCCGATCTCTTGTTTCAGCCGAATTCTGGATTTTCATTGCGTGCCTACAACGCCACGGTATGCTTTTAGATCGAAGAAATGAAAATATTCGATATTTCATTTCCTCGAGTGGTAATTAAAATTTTAAAAAATTAATGTTTCCAATAAATATTCTGGTTAGACAGTATTAGATATTCTTTATTAGAAAAAAAAGAACATAAAAAATCAGCAATCTTTTTTGTTCCATGGCTAATAATTATTACCACCTCTTACTTAAAAGCATAAAAAAAATCATTTCAAGTTAATTAAAAACGAGGAAGGATTTAAAATTTCAATCATTGAACTTTTCATTTAACATTTTCTATGCGAAAATATAAGACAGCCAAAATGTTTATTTTACACTCCTAAAAAAGTTTTTTTTTTATACTTTATTTTAAAAACATTTTTAAACAATAACGATATAGAATTTTTTTCACCAAATTCACCTTTTCTCAACCTCAAACCCAGGCTCAGGTACAAAAACCAAAACGAACCCTTTTAACTTTTATCGTAATTAAGCTTTTAGGAACTTTTGGTTAAGTCGAATGCTGACCACATACAAGCTTCAGGAACTTACGTGTTTACTACAAACTAAGATACGACTTAAACTTGACTAAAACTCGCCTAAAGTCTAACTTGCTTTATTGTGTAATTAGGGAACTACTGCGGAGAAATTAATGATGATCTTAATGAATTAGAAGAGCTTTGTAGAATTGCTTTAAATTGTTTTATTTATTCGACAAGCACAAACGATAAATGATTTGAACCATGCGCTCTGACAAACTAAGCCATACGTTGGTGAGCACTTGGACGGTTCAAATCCCACTACGTTCTAATTTTTATGTTTTCCATGATGAATTTTTATTTTCTAAGTATTGAATAATTTAAAACTGTAAAGATGGATAAATGAATTTTCAATATAGTACATATGAAGGTCTTATTATATGCATAACATATAGTTTTAAAATCAAAACGTTTTTTAGCTTCACATCGCGCTCTATGAGATACTGTTGACACTGACACTCCGTTCTCCACTTTTTGATACAACAAATAAATAATGATTATTTAATTTTCATAAAAAATATAATAGAATTACTTAAATATATTATAACACTTAAGTGCACTATAATATTTGCTTGAGGTACTGTTCTATAATAAAAGGGTACAGGTAAAGTATAAAGGTACTTATCTCTCTCACTTTAATTTGGCCGCAGTCCAGCACCATTTAGCGATGTTTTCGTCGGTATTTGGACTTTATAAACAATCCGAACCTTCGTCGCCTTCCAAACTCTTAGAGTAAGAGTCTCTGTATACGAAATCCAACTCATATTTGCGTAGGAGAATAGTCTAACAAAAATAAAGGCAAGGATGATGTGAGTTTTTTTTTATTTTAACTTGAAGATGGCAATTTGCTGAAATAAATTATTTGTGTAAAATGTCGTATGCCTCCAGGATTCGGCGGAAAGTGGGCAACGGAGAATCTTAATAGTAGTTCCCTTTGTCAACCCTGCTGTGTGCGACCCATTCAGAGGTAGCGCCAACTAAAGGTACATCTCTATCTGGGAGGATCATTGAATCATCGGATTGGTCTGGGTGCTTATAAAGGGTCTTAAAATACTCCCAAAATATACATATTTACCATTATTCTTAAAAACATATTTAAATACGAGATAGTGTCTACTGTAACGTAGGTGACCGTGTATCTTTAGTTGGTGCTACATCAGAAAGTGTCCCATTTACAAAATAGTAAGTATGTACGTCTTAACTACATATTAAACTATTAATCCTTAAAATTTCAGCTAAGATCACGTAGGTTTGGGGATCCTGGGATCTCAGTCTATTATGTTACATTTGCTTATATGACTTAGTGAGTGTTTCTGTGAAAATGGACAAAATCGCAAATCAAGCTGTCATTAAATATATGATGCAACATTGTTAATTTGTTAATATAATTTAATATCAAATTCTGCATATAAAAATGAATATCAAATAAACCAGCATCTAGGACGTCTAGCTCTAACAATGGGATTCAGCTAGCAGAGTGGACTCAAGGAGTTTCTCGGTGCGAAATTTAATAAGCTTTATTAAACTTAGTTGAATGCTACTCGCTCACCAGTTATACTATATTGTACTATAATATAATGTACAGTGACAAAGTAAAGGATTAGTCGCAGGTTTGAATTAAATTTTGTATGGAAATTATGAATAGAAACGGAAGTCATATAAAGTTTTTGGTATAGCAGATTTGGTTTCTGCCTTTCAATGGTATTACGTCCTAGTGTTCTCGTCATCGGGATTACGTTTTGGTAAAATTTTTGATTAACCTTCAAACGGGTTCGCGTCGTAGTTGATGTTGTACTTACCAATACGACTAGAAAATGGGCGGAATAACTGATTATATATGCAAATATTTCAAATATTTATATTTATTCATTTAAAAATGGACAATAATTTGGAAAACGATTCGCGGCGTTAAGTTCCGCCACTCAACACCCAATGCCTCCAAAATCTGACGGAAAGTGGGGAACGGAGTGTCGTAACATTAGGTTCCTTCTGTCTACCCTTCAGTGTGCGGGATACAGTGCGAAGCTGATTTTATTATTTTTTTGATTTTCCATTTTCATTAACATTCTCATATCGTCATCATACCACCTTTACGCCGATGACTTGCAAATTCACACAACTGCAGCGATAAGTGATATACCAAATGCAGTTAATAAAATTAATTCAGACTTATTATTAGTTAAATTATTAGTTCCTGGAGTAGAGAGTCCAAACCTCTATCAATCCCAACAAGTCTCAGGTGTGTATATTTGGTAGCTCTAAACTGCTGTCTAAATTACACACTCCTTTACCCTCAATTTTTTATAATAATGTTTGTTTGGAGGTTAATGAGTGAGAGTGTTAAGAATCTAGGAATCAGGATGGATGGTGCTTTTTGCTGATCACCTCACCTATCAGAGTGTAGTCGTAAGGTCTTTTGTACCATAGGGGGATTGAGAAGATGGAAGACCGTCTTATCGTTAAAGCCTAAAATCTCCCTGGCCTCCGTTCTCCTTCTACCTATCCTAGACTATGCTGATTCGTGCTACTTAGATCTGTCCCAGCAACTACTGAAGAAACTTGAGCGTCTGCAAAATCTTATAATTAAATTTATTTTTGGGTTAAAAAAACATGACCATGTGTCGCAGTATCGTAATCAACTTAAATGGTTTTCAATAGAATATAGGCGTAATTTGCATGCCCTCACTCTCCTTTATGCCTTCCTTTGCAATCCTGTTACACCATCTTACCTCAAGGACCGCTTTAAGTTCCTGGGGTCAGACACCCTACATTCCCAAAACCCCCGTTCCCACCATAACAATATCATCGAAATTCCTTTATGCCGCAAATGCCGAAATGCTGTAGTGACTCTTTTACTTTAAACAGTAAAACTATGGAATGAGCTGCCATTGGAAGTAAGACGGTCCCAGTCGATTGGCATATTTAAACGACGCGACGTCTTAAACAGTACTATCTTAAACTTAATACATAAAAGGACAATATTATGAGTGTATTTATTTTTAACTGTTTATGTATGTATGAATGCATGTATGTAGTATGTATGTGTGTATGCATGTATGTAATACATGCATACACACATACGTACATACACGTCTGTATATATGTATGTTTAAAACAATTTTGTATTCACCATATATTGGTTTATGTATTTGTTATTTACTTTTTGCACCTTTCTGCTTTCTTTTATAAATTTAATCCTTACGTTTTTCTTTTGGTTGCCTGTAAGAGATCGCTTGCAGTGATAAGGCCGCCATTGCACACTTATTAATCGTTGTTATAATGTACTGTATTTTATCTTCTTATTTGTGCAATAAAGTATTATATTATTATTATCCAATTACTTAGTTTGAGTCATCTGATGCTGAATTGGAAGTTTTGCAATTAGTACCCATTATTTACTTTACACGCAAAATAAACATAAATGGAAATCTCTGTGACAATAATTTCTGTGATAAATCTGTTAAGCAAAAAAAGTTTTTTATTAATTTATTTATGTGGAGCCCTTTCTTAATGCGGATATTCTCTTTTATCCAAAATTTCCATGTATTATTACTAAAATATTTAAAGAAATACTAAATACACAATCCAAATTCTAACCAAATTATGAGTGAACCCTCAACCGACCATGGCCACACCATGAACATATATACATACATTAGTTTCAACAAAAAATCTGCTAATTATATAATTAGCTGATTTTTTGTTGAAACTAATGTATGTATGTACTATAATTTACTTATTCAATAAAAAAAATTAATCCCGGCTAACGGTGAACAGCGTCTTCTACCAGCTATACCTGTCTATATAAAGGAGTAAATTGGACTTTAACCGAGTTTCTTCCAGTTTAATCCCCATGTCATTGTCCGTCGTTAGAAGTTTCTAGCGTTTGGTCGTGTGGTCAACTAAGCGCACAACTTTGTTGAAACTTCCAAGAATGTTACTTTATTCAAAAGTTAATATCTTTTTACATTTTCTTTTATATTAGTAGTAACAAGAAAACTAGTTTCGAGAACTTTCTACATATGCATGTGCATTTATTTCATATGTATGTACCTATGTATATGGTACACATTATATATTTATATGTGGGGAGTCCATCGTGTTGCAGGGGTACAAGCATAGTGCGACTGTAAACACGACGTTTGTGGGTTCGATTTCCACTCGTTGCAATGAAATATTTAATTTTATATTGTATATTATTATATTGTATGCTAGATGTAGAAATATAGGCTAAAGGAACTCACTATTAAGACGTTCCGTTCCGCACTTTTTTGTGTTAAGTTTTAACTTAATTAGCCTCGATAATTAGGCGGAAATTGAGGCACGGAAGTGTCTTGACGGGAACGGAGTATCTTAATATTGGTTTTCCAGATTCCCCCTGCCTCCACTGTGCGGGATAAAACGTGAAGATATAAAGAAAATAAAAATGTGATCAACAAAATAATACAAATACGTTTTAACATTTTTAAAGTGTTATTCCACACTGATTTTTTTATTTTTTTTTATTTGTTTTTCTTTAATTAGGTTTACAACCAGACTGGAAATTTGTGTTATGGCTTCAGTTCTTAAAACAATTAAATAAAAATAAATCAAATAAATCAGCTTCACGCTGTATCCCGCACACAGCAAGGTAGGTAGAGGGAATTTTGTGTTAAGACACTCCGTTGCCCACTTTCCGCCGAATTCTGGAAGCATTGCGTGTTGAGTGGCGGAATGCAACGCTGCGCTTTGCCTCGACACCAGAGCGAAGAAATGGAAATATAAATTTAAATAAATATTTCATCTCCTCGAGTGGGGATCGAACCCACAACCAGTCGATTTTTACAGTCTCACTTTATGCCCCTGCGCCACGACTGGCCTCACAATAACAATTAAATCACATATATTGATATTGTTAATTATATTGATATTGTTAATTCAAAATGGCCGCCGCAACAAAATGAACATGGAATAACAGAAGCCTGAAGTTGGCCAAAGAGACTTCCGAAGACCTGTTTAAAAACAAAACTTAATTTTTAAAGTTTCTTAATATTTTTTTTAAAGTAATTTTAGTGACAAATAAAATTAACGAATGAACAAAAAATAAAATTAATAAAGCTAAAAGCAATATAAAATACAGCAATATAAAATACAGTGCACGAAGGACAAAGTTTTGATTCATTTAATATTTAACAAACTGGTGCAGAAATGCTTTCTCTAAAGTACTCTAGTAAGTTAATAGATTTGTAAATTTGACTTCTATAAAATATATTATTATTGCAAAGCATTTTCTCGTTTGATTTACGTAGTTATATTTTAAGATATAATAGATTAAATTATATGAAGCATTTTGGTTTTGTTTTTTCATATGCTTAAGTGTTGCTATTCAGTCAGTAAACATTTAAATGGAACAAAATAGTTGGGGGATCGATTAATTATTTATCAGTCGAAGGAATAATTTTACTTATCTTTATTTAAATTAAATACCATCCTATACTTTTTTTTACCATTACACCTATGGTATATGTATATACTGAGTGTCTTAGCATTAGGTTTCCTCTGCATATCCTGCTAAATGCAGGATACAGCGTAAAGCTGAAAAAAATATTCTTATGTACTATAATTTGGATCTTTCAGGTATTGTACGTAGAGGCAGGCATCACTCTCAATGGGAGAAATTATAAGTAACTTGGTTTTTTTTTATTGACACTGTAGCTTAAATATCTTGAAATATTAATTGGCCCAAATAATAAAAATATAAATTAAATTTAAATTACACAATAAATTTAAATTACACAATAAATAAATAATCAGTTTCACGCTGTATCCCGCACACAGCAGGGTAGGCAGAGGGAACCCAGTGTTAAGGCACTCCGTTCCCCATTTTCTGCCGAATTCTGGAGGCATTCCGTGTTGAGTAACATAACTCAACGCCGCGCTTAACCTCGATACCAGAGCGAAGAAATGGAAATATAAATTTAAGTAAATATTTCATCTCCTCGGGTGGGGATCAAACCCACAACCACACCTCGTGCCGCTGCGCCACGACTGGCCTTACATTACACAAATTAAAAAAAAATGGTAAACAATACCCTGTAATCGTAAAATAAGAGCGTACAATAAATTTCTCAATAAAATAGATCGAAACAAAGTAGAACTTGTTAATTATAGTCAATAGAGGCGTCACTTAGCAACGGGTCCTAATTAATTTATAGCTCGTAATAACACTTAGATTGGACTTGGACAGGCCAATTTAATTTCATTGTTTGACCAAACAACACAGACGGTATTAATGTTTCTGAATTATAGTAAAAAAATACTTGTTGTTATTATATGCATTGATTTGGAAACATGTTCATACATACATTTAGAACAAATTAAAAATATCAGCTTCACGCTGTAAGCCACCACACAGCAGAGTAGGTAGAGGGAACCCTGTGTTAAAACACTCTGTTCCTCACTATTCGCCGGATTCCGTATTGAATGACGGAATGCAATGCCACTTTTAGATTTAGAACAAACGAGTATACATTATTAACTATATATTAATTAATATTATGATAAGTAAGGACGGAATGTCTTCGCGCTAGGTTCACTGTGACTGTACTATTAATCAACTTCACGCTGTATCCCGCAGACAGCAGGGTAGGCAGAGGGAACCTAGTGTTAAGACACACCGTTCCCCATTTTCCGCCGAGTTTTGGAGGCACTGCGTGTTGAGTGGCGGAACTCAACGCCGCACTTTATTATATAAACATTTTTGTCAACTCCACGTTTCCGTATATTCTTTATTCTTTGTACCTACTCCGCACCTATATATGCGGGCATATAGCTTATAGCATACGGTTATAATCATAAAACACTTATAGAATAAATATTACATTAATTATAAAATATTTGATAGATAAAATATAACGTTAAATCACCTAATTTAAACGAATCAATTAAAATTTTAAGATTATGCATTTTTTCTATTATTATTGATTAACCCGGTTAAAATAATTTCATTTAAAATGTGTAATAATCGTGAAAATTAAAGAACTTATCAATTTTTTATTATTATGAGTAAAGCGACCTTCTCACAAAGTAAAATAAAGATTATTATTTTGAAGAATAGTCATATCGGTCTGACCGTATACGCAACACATTCATTCGAAATAGTCTTGGGATCAATGACGTAGTAAGGGATAAATAAGCTCCAAGAGCATCGCCTTAGATGGTATGGCCAAGTTACGCGCCGGCCTAGGAACTGTGTCGCATGGAAGCTTTTTGCTATGGCTGTCTCTGGAGTGAGATGACCCCGGACGCCCACAGAAGCGCTGGGTGGGCATCATGATCCAAGACATGAGAGCCAATAGACTAACCACCGAGGATGTTAAAGATCGTGTGAAGGTACTAAAACTAAAGCTTACTTATATAAACTTACTCAACGGTAAGCAGGAAAGCAGATTCTGGCAACATAAGCCCGGGATTAATGCTAGGAGGAAAAAGTCATATCGGTACACATTGAGATCAATCTCTACAACTTCAACTACAGTGACTTTTTTTTAACATTTTTAAAGTGTTATTCCACACTTAGGAAAAAAAATTCTGGTTGGTTTCCAGGAAACGTGGGTTCGAGTCCCGCTACGTTCAAATTTTTATAAGTTTTCTAAATAAGTATTCTACAGTGACTTATTGGAAGTATTTTTTATAAAATAAATATATACAATTTTATACTTTAATATACAAAATCTCGGCTAATGTCTTAGTTATTCAATTTAAAAAATGTATACATCAGAAAAGCTATCTAGCACTTGAGAAAACATGAATATGTAAGCTGTATTTTTAGTAGAAATATGACTAGCGTTTGAATAAGAAATACAAATAAATCATAATATACAGTAACAACAACAATGCTTCTAAGTCATTAGTTTTGAAGATATTTCAAAAGTTTTTTTCCGAGGCTATCATGGCTTATTTTTTATATCCGGCAAGTTTCCTGCCTACGCAGGGGGAGCCTGGGAACCTAATCTTAAAATACTCCATTCCCATAAAGACACTTATGTTCCCCACTTCCCGTTGAATTATGTATGCATTACGTGTTTAGTGACGGAACTCGACACCGCGCTTTGTCTCATTACTAGAACGGGAAACTGAAAATACGAAATATTTCAATTCCTCGAGTGTGAACCGAATCCGACTGGTCTGGCCTCAATTTAGATATACACATATTATTGTAATATATCAAGGCCTTCGTGTAGCATCGCCACAGTGTCTGCCTATAAACGAAGTCTCTTGTAGGTTTGATTACCATTCGAGAAAAATATATTTTTTCATAACCTCGAGAAGACAAAACCGAAAACTAAGTAAAAGAAAGTAGGAATCGAATGAAACAAAAAAACAAGCAATCGTAATAATATATTATTTTTTCTGGTTTGCCTGCTGCGGCTCCTCCCTATTTGGTTCCATTAATTAAAAAAATACATGAATTTTGAAGTTTTAGGAGGAATATCACATACTAAATATATGTAACAATCCTCGTCTTATTGTGATAGTTTGTAAAATTAAGTCCTTTGCTAATATATATCTGAAATAGATAAAAAAATACGTGCTATGAAAAAAATGCGTGGCAGTACTAACTCCTCTAACGGCATTAAGCATAGAAATACTATTTATGAAAATTGTTGCTCAAATCAAATCATTTTTTCAAAAAAGATTTGAGGCCAGTTGTGGTGCTGGTGCACAAAGTGTGACTGTAAAACCGATTGGTTGTGGGTTCGATCCCCACTCGACGAGATGAAATATTTATTTAAATTTATATTTCCATTTCTTCGCTCTGGTGTCGAGGCAAAGCGCGGCGTTGAATTCTGCCATTCAACACGCAGTGCCTTCAGAATTTCGGCAAAAAGTGGGGAACAGAGTGTCTTAACACTAGGTTCCCTCTGCCTACCCTGCTGAGAGTGGGATACAGCGTGAAGCTGATTTTATTTTGAAAATAGATATATATTTTTTATTTTTCTTGCATTGAAATTTGATGCCTCCATGTTCATATCATATAATATTATACTAGTACCCATGGCATTATATTATATGAAGGGAAATATGAAATTGTTCTTTTTTTTAAATAGAATTTACGTCCTTTTCATATAGTTGATTTGAATGTTTTCTCTTGGCAAGAAGCCTGCTCGAGTTAGTCAAAGCATCACAGTAATACCAGACATTGTTAACTTGCTCCTATAACTACAACTGCTGCATTAAATTGCGTAAAAGTTTATTTTTTATTTTATTTGCACTTTTATGTGTGAATTCTTTAATAGGCAGAGAACATTTATTGACGTTATCATTCCTTACTTCCCGCTCACTACGAAAAATACATAAAATTAAAATACATAAAATTTTAATCGAATATAAACTAATAAAAAAAAACAAATCAAATCAGATTCGCGCTGCATCCCGGACACACAGTGTTAAGACACTCTGTCTCTTATTTTTTTTGCGACGCGGCTGCGGGACAGCTTCATAAATTTAAATAAATATTTCATTACCTCGAATGGAAGTCGAACCCGTAGCCATCGTCGTCATTACAATCACAACCTTATGCACTTGCGTCAAGAAAGCCTCACTAAAATAATCTATTTTTTAAATAAAAATATATAATATTAACACTTTTTTACTTGAAATTTCTATCGTTCTTTACCTGCCTCTACAACGTTTGAGCTATATTAAATGTAATATTGTTAAATAAAGTATTAATATAATCTATATCTAAATTTATAATAAAAAGGATCGCAATGGATCAGTGTCAATACATGGAAGATATATAAGAAAAAAAAAATATTCGTAGCATAATGTAATAGAACCAAAAATTATGATTCTAAAATTTGTCTGTTTGTCTTTACATTTGGTCACGCTAATCTCAGAAACTCTGATCTGATCTAATCTGCTTAACCGATTTAATTGTAGTTTTCACTATTGTATTTCAGCAAGCTTCTTCTAACATTTAGTGTTGGTTTAATTTGAATCGATTTATAAGTAAAAAATAAATATTACACTTTTCTAAAATCACAAGCATTGAATGTTATCTAATTAACGATTTAAACCGATAGCCAATATCATAACATTCAATAATTTATTCTATATTTTAATTACTTTAGTAACAAATAAGGTAAAGCTGTTCCTTAATATGTTGCAAATTGTGTCACTATTTCAAAGCTGGTACTCAGTTGTAAATTCCATATAGGTTCTGACTTGGCAACGAGCCTACTAGTTAAGATAGTCTACTTAAGGGGCTTTACAGGATGGTAGACAGGCGGGGCGAATTTTATTAAGAAAATAGAATGTGAACATGTTATATGAAAACGAATTTCTTCTAGTATTATTACGTTAATATGTGAGTATTTAAGGATGTATCTTGTATAACGGTCTTATGAGATATTTAATATGTAAACATATGCATGTATGGTAGCTTTGAGAATTCTTTTTAAATTAGCTTAACGCTGTATTCCGCACATAGCAGGGTAGGCAAAGGGAACCTAGTGTTAAGATACTCCGTTCCCCATTTTTCGCTGAGTTCTGGAGGCATTGTCTGTTGAGAAGTGGAAAACAACGCCGCGCTTTGCCTCGACACCAGAGCAAAGAAATGTAAATAAATATTTAATTTCCTGGGGGGATTGAACCCACAGCCAGTCAATTTTTCAGTCACACTGTACCTCTGCCCCACGACTGGCCTCTTCTTTTACTAACTATTTAGTTACTAACAATTCTTGAGAAAAAAACCTTTTTTCCCCGAGACAAAATCTGGCAACGCTGGTCTATATGGTAGTTTAAAGTTGAAACCAAGTGGAAATGAATATTCTTTTTTCTATAATAAAGATATTTTATTTTTAATATTAAAGTTTATGATTTAGTTTTCTTCTAAGTACATTAAGTATCTAGTTATTATTTAAAGATAAATATTTTTTCAAATAGGAATCAAACGATAAACTTAACGTAACCAGTTAATTAACCACGAATCTAACTATTACACTAAAAATCTTACTAAATTCTGAAGTGATATTTGCTAATAATTTAGCATTATAGCACCTACCTATAGTATTGCATATTCATATTTAGAAAAAATATTGAAGAATATAGTTTCACGATATCAAACACTCCAGAACTATTACAGTAGGTACTGTTCTTTACTAAAACAGTATTCTATTCCCCTTGACTCACTATGCTCACAAATTGGGCGGAAAATTGAGAACGAAATTGAAAAAAATAAAATTTAAATTCTGCTTTTTTCTGCTTAGCTTAAAAACAAAAGTCACTGTACACTTTATACGACATTTGAATCTATGATACAAAATACAAGCACAGACAACAAAATTAAAAAAATTCCTCAAAAATAATAAGCAATGTCTTATTAAATAAAAAAACCTACATACATTTTGAGCATGGTGACTGATTTGCGGAAAAATTTATGCTACGCTCATTGGATGAATATAATAGTGAAATCTTAATATTACAACAAAGAATATTTTTCTCCCCACATTTATTAAACGAATATAATAAAGCTTGTTATTGTTTGACTTTGACTTATCGACACAGTGTTAAGACATTCTGATCCCCTTTTTTTCACTGAATTCTGGAGGATTTGCGTGTTGAGTGACGGAACTCAACGCCTACACTAGCAAATAAATGAAAATATCAAATATATCATTTCTTCCAGTGGGAATCGAACCCACAACTACTCGCGTTTGCAGTTACACTTTGTGCCCCTGCACCACGGCTGACCTCTAAAGCTGTTATTCAATAAGCCCAAGAAAACATACCAAAATGAATCAAACTAAAATCCAAATACTTTGCCTGGTACAATATTTTCAAGATTATTTGTTAGCACTTTGTTAGATTGAACTGGAGCTGTATGAAAGTATACTTTCACTCTCATCACTCGCCATCTTATATACAAACAGGATGCTTAGAGATGAAATGCAATCACTTTTTTCTTTTTAATTTCTTTTATGTGCTATTTACACACTAAACAAACAAAAATATTTAAAAATATAATATATCATCTCGAATCCGTATTATACGATAATATAGGTCGAGAAAATCGAATTATTAGAAAAAACGACGACCTCTTCCAATTTAGTATTTCTCATTAATAGAACAAAAACCGAGCGGCGTTGATTTCTGCACCTAGATACATAAATTGAGGGGAAATCAAACAACAGAGTGTCTAAACACTAGGTTGTCTATACTAAACGAAAAAACAGCGTGAACCAGAGAAAAAAAACGAATATTCTTGCTATATTATCAACTTAAATTTAATTTATTCGCACGTATGTACATAATAAATACAAATTACGACACTATAACCTAGCTAATTGAATTACTGCAATCAATATACAACCATACATACGATAAATTCAAAGATTAACGTAACCGAACACCATTCGCTTTTGTGTAACACGACTGATAAATCACTATTTGGTGGATGTATTGGGGTTTCCAATGGATTTGCCGCTTAATAGAATAGTCAAATATTATATCATAGCTTATGTAGTGCAGTGGGACAGTGTCTGAATGGAAACATTAGTTGAGAGTTCAATCATTCGGGAGAGCAAAAAGTATTGGATTAGTTTCACGTGCATAACATACATTTTCTTCAAATAGGGTGGAAGGTGGGGAACGGACTATTTTGATACTAAATTCTCTTCATATTAAGTTTTCATCATGTATCAGAGCAGTCGTGGTCCGATGGTACGAAGTTGTAAACAGTCACACCCTTATTCAACGAGACGGATGTGAGCTCGATTTCCACTTGGGGAAACGAAATATTACATATTTTGATTATTACACTATGGTAACAAAGCAAAGCGCAGCGTTGAGTTCCGCCACTCAACACGCAATGCTCCAGAATTCAGAGAAAAGTGGAGAACGGAAACGGAAGTGTCTTGATGAGAACGGAGTTTTAACACTATGTTCGCAGGTTCCCTTTGCCTATTCGACTATGTGGCAGATACGGTGTGATACTCAAAAAATATAACTTTATAGAGGAGTGGGAAAAAAGCGTTGCTTTAATAAGATTGATTAAACTAGAACCATTTAATTACATTTTTTCTTTAATTGCTACCAAGTGCATAAAAAATAGCGACATATAACGTAAATACGTAAATGTACTTACTACTTGGGAATCAACACCTTTATCATACCACCAACACAATAGGCCAGAATTTTTGTGAGACTCAAATCCAGTACATTAAAAGTTTTTTTACTCTTAAGCAAAAACAAAATATTTCAAAATTTTATTAAAACAAATCTAATTTGACTATTTCTATTAAAAATCAATATCAAATACGATTTAATTCTATAATTAACACGCTGCTAATTTACTCCATACTAGTCAAGCACTCAATGGAACGCTGTACACGATCTTCTCAACTGACGCTAATAGTGAATGTCATTAATGCTTTATCACTTCCGGGGAAGTTCCACTTCCTGTATCTAATTCGAATTCCATGCTAAATTAATCATAAAGGAAATGCCCGTTTATAATCTATAGTAACCATTTATCGTTAAATTGCTTTTTAAATCGATTATTAATCGCAAAGTTTTTGTTATCAGCTTCACACTGTAGCACATAGCAGGATAGGCAGAGGGAACTTAAAGGGAACCTATTGTTAAGACTCTCCCTTCCCCATTTTCAGCCAAATTCTGGAGGTATTGCATGTTGAGTAACAGAACTCAGCGCCGCGCTTTACCTCGATACCAGAGCGAATAAATAATTTATTTCCTCGAATAGGATCGAACCTACAACTAGTCGCGTTTACATTCACACACTTGTGGCTCTGCGCCACGACTGGCCTCAAAAGTAAACTTCAAAAAAAAATCATCTTCACGCTGTATCCCGCATACAGCAGGATAGGCAGAGGGAACCTAGTATTAAGACACTCCGTTCCCCACTTTCTGCCGAATTATAGAGGCATTGCGTGTTGAGTGGCAGAACTCAACGCCGCGCTTTGCCTCGACACCAGAACGAAGAAATGGAAATATAAGTTTAAGTAAATATTTCATCTCCTCGAGTGGGGATCGAACTCACAACCAGTCGGTTTTACAGTCACACTTTGTGCCGCTGCGCCACGACTGGCCTCAACAGTAAAGTTAAGCACCTAATATACTTTTTAATGTACAATAATTTATTCATTTACAGGTATGTGAAACATATAATATAACATTGAATAATAGACGAGTTTGTTACTAAGTATTAGTTACTATTAAATAATAATATTATTTAATAATATATTAGTAAAATAATCTTTGGCGGTCCATAAATATATGAATGCCATCTTAATTCACTCGTGACCATGGACTAATCACAACGACGGATTTTCAAAAACAAATATAAATTTAAAAAGCACGTTCAAAGCGAGGATTTGTGATAGTAATTATACTTCTGAAGTCGTCGTGGTGTAATGGCACAAGCGTGTAAACGCGGTGGTTATGGGTTCGGTTTCACTCGGGGGATGAAATGTATACTAATATTATCGTTGCGGCGTTGAGTTCTGCTACTCAACATGCAATTCCAACCAAACAACGAAGTGTCTTAAAACTAAGGTTTTCTCTGCCTACTCTGTCATATGTGAAATAAAGCTTTTCTAATATTTATTTAACTGTAGTTCGTAATTACGTAGTATAATTCTATTTAAATAACTATTTAAATCTTTGTAATATTGTCACAAAACAGCGGTTCCTTTTTCATTTTGTAAACGCCTTAACAATTTTATTAGCAAATCTTGTAATGTACGACAGACTGTTTTTGATTCTATTAAATAGTTAATGTAATTAAAGGGTAATATTTTACTTCCTATCTCAAATACTTCACGCTGTATTCCGCACAAAGAGGGAACTTGGGTCAAAGAGGCAACCTGGGAACCTAGAGTAAAAACATTCCGTTCCTATTAATAGTTAATGCTATCTCAGATGTTTCATAGTTATTTGAATTTTATGTCATTTATTTGATACTACTGAAAATTAAAACCAGTCGTGGCGCAGCGACACAAATGTTTAACTTTAAACGCGACTGGTTGTGAGTTCGATCTCCACTCTAGGGAATAAATTATTTATTTAAATTTATATTTTCATTTGTTCGCTCCGGTGCCAAGACAATAAAGCGCGGCGTTGAGCTCCATCACTTAACACGCAATACGTCCAGATTTCGATGGAAAATAAGGAACGGAGTGTTTTAACACTACCTTTGGCTACACTGCTATTTGCGGGATAAACTGAGAAGTTAATATTTATTTTTCTGTCACATTTAAATAGTGTATAGAATATTATGACGACCTATTTTAAATAGTATTTTATCGTTCGAGTTAAAATATACGCATTGAACTATAATTCTTTTAATGAGGTACTTATATTAAATATAGCTTAGTAGCCTATAATTACAAATTGATAAATAGATTATTGATTCAACAAGCTTATTTTAGTACGTAAGCACTTCTTGTTTTCTATTCTTGCTATATTTACTTAAACATCAACATTATGTTAAATATTAATAAACTGATGTTAAGTCTTTTTAAGATATACGACTTCAAATTACAAATTTTGACCTTAACCTCTAGCCGTAAGGTGTGACGAGCAGGTTTGAAAGAAAGCTGTTTTAACGGTTTTACTATGGTATTTAAAAGTGAGAAAATGTCACTTTTGGTATCTGAAAGCTGCTTAAATATTTATAGATAACTTTGACTACATAAAATTTTTAAATAAGTTTTTTAGTTACGTCGTAAGTGATGAATTGAACGGAGCCTTTTTAGTGACTAACAAATTTTATTTAAACTTAGTAATAAACAGGCCAGTCGGGGCCAGTCGTGGCGCAGAGGCACAAAGTGTGACTGAAAAATCTACTGGTTGTGGGTTCGATCCCCACTAGAGGAAGTGAAATATTTATTTACATATATATTTTCATTTCTTCGCTCTGGTGTCGAGGCAAAGCGCGGCGCTGAGTTCCGCCACGCTATGCCTCCAGCACTCGGCGGAAAGTGGGTAACGGAGTGTCTTAACACTAGGTTCTCTCTGTCTACCCTGCTGCGTGCGGCATACAGCGTGAAGCTGATAAAAAAATAGTAATAAACAGACCTATTTATAATAACTGAATAATTCCTCTTTCGATTTTGTTTTTATTTTCCTTTCTTTGTCAGCTTCACGCTGTATCCCGATGACAGCAGCAGCAATGAGAGGTGGTTTAAATAAATATTTACAGAGGCAAATCGCTGCGTTGAGTTGAACAAATCAATATACAATGCTTCCAGAATGCGGAAAGTGTGGAATGGAGTGTCTTAACACTATACCTAGTATTAACACTTTAATAACACTTTCTATTCAGAATTCTGGACGTATTGTGTATTGATTTGCGCAACTCAACGCTGCACTATGCCTTAGTATCAGAGCGAAAAAAATAAAATAGTAAATATTTAATTTTCTCGAGTTAGAAACGTCGTCCACACGTTTGTCCCCCTACACCAAGACTGTTGAAGCATCCAGATTCTTATATTTTTAATTCTTGAAGCATCCAGATTCTTATATTTTTACAATTCTATGCAATAAAAAAGGGATCCTCATCAATGTTTAATAGGTGCTACGTATGTCCGTTGTTTGATACTTCTATTTCTCTTACGTGTCAATGTATGAGTTTGTAGACGGATGTTGTTGGCCAGCACTAATAGATTTATTTAATAAGTTCTTTGATTTTGACGATTATTACCCATTTTAAATGAAACTATTTTAACCGGATTAATCGCGTATATTTTAGATTCATTTATTTTGTTAACATAATATTATATAAATCATGGGTCAAGAATATCTAGTTACTGAACCGTTATTAGTTATAGCCCAAGACCCACGTCAGCAAAGCTGAGATTTTGAGGATTATTAGTCTTATATGTAGTTAAGACGGTATGCGTACTTACTAACTAGAAAGTGAAACTACCTTTCAGAGGTATCGCCGTATATTTTAGACTATTAATTTTGAAAATTTCAGCTTTGCTGAAATGACTTAGGACTGGGGTGCCCGGGATCTCAGTCTCTTAATTATGCTCAAAGTTTATTAATTATAATAAGGTTATATTTTTTATATATCACATTTGAAATCACCTTAAGAACACTGGAAACATAAATTAGAACAAGAAAGTAATTCAGTGTATTTAATTAAATAATCGTCTAATCAAAGCGGATGAAGCTACAGACGAATCATTTGTTTATTGATCTCCATTAAACTGTTAATATTATTATGTGTAAAACATAAAAAAATAGGTCAGTTGCGAGTATTTTATAAATTTCTTTAGCAAGTAATAAATATAAGTGGTTTATCGTAAGACTAACAGTGCTATTTTTAAATATAAGGTGAAGAAAACTCCATGCTCTGTATTCAGACAAATTTATATATCCTAAAGTACTAAACTAAACGTGAGCTAGTAAACAAATGAGTCTTTAAATTATATGAACCTTAATTTAGCTAGAAATTTTAAACCATGAAATAATCGTCTCGCATTTCTGTACTTTTCATTAAAATTCAACATTTTTTTATCTATATCTATATATATAAAAGGACTTGTGCTGACTGACTGAGGTAAGACGCACGCAGAGCCGTAACCGCTGATGGTAGAAACGTGAAATTTGGGCAGATGTTTATTTTCATATTCTGGACATCCACTAAGAAGGGAATTTGAAAAATTTTAACCCTAAAGGGATGAAATAGGGGTTGAAAGTTTGTATGGAAAAAAATTTTAATCTGTACCGATTTTTATAAAATTTGAAATTCAGACTCTTAAAAATATTTCATTGAACACGTGTTTCATGGTTTTTAAGAATTCACCCCCTAAGGGTTCAAATAAGGGGTTGAAAGTTTATATGGAAAAATCTATAATTGCCACCGATTTTTATAAAAATTTTAATTCAGACTGTTAAAAATATTTTATTGAACACGTGTTTCGTAGTTTTTTTTAGAATTCACTCCTAATAAGCGGGCGAAGCCGCGCGCGCCCTCTAGTTAAAGATAAATAGTGGTTGCGGCTGTAAACCCGGCAAGTTGTAGGATCGATTACCATTCGAAGATGTTTAGGGATATTATATTCCTCGCTCTGGTAATGAAATAAAGTGCGGTGTTGAGTTCCGCCACACATTACGCAATGGCTTCAGAATTCAGAAGAAAATGTTATCCGCAGAATATAACGCGAAGCTTAAAGAAATTATACACATCAAATTATATTTATTCTATACTCTGAAATTAGGCGCTGAGCTGGTGAATTTTATAAATATAATTATAAATTAAAATGTAGAAAAGCAAAAACATAAAGAAAAGAGGCCGTCTTTGTACAGACGTGTTACTGTAAACTCGACAGGTTGTGGATCCGATTCCCACTCGAGGAGATGAAATAATTTTAATATTTTCAAGTTACGAGGCGAACGCGTAGTTGAGTTACATCACTCAACACGTAATGCCTCCAGAATTGCTCATAATGTGGGAAACGAATGTATTTTAGTTGGATGAAGTATCTAAGCACTAGTTTCCCAGGTTCCCTCTCCTTATCATGTTATGTGACACAGGATATGGGGTACAGAGTGAAAAAAAAAACTAAATTTCACCGTGAATGTGGAACTAACGTTGATGCATTCTCACAAATTTTCACATTTATAATATTAGTAAAATGAAAATGTACTTAAAACATAGCTTACTTTAAAATAGGTTAACTATTCTATTTACCGTCACTCGATAAAACTAGTATCATAATCATATTGACTATACATTAAAAGTACCTATATCTTATCAAATTAAATTAGAGTAATAAAATCTAGGAGTGTTTGCAAGGAAGAGGTGTGTAAAGAGGTGATAAGAAAAGTGCGCAATTTTTATTGATTTTATGATTTGATAACAAATTTTTGAGTAACTTATCTTAAAATGTTAACTTTCGTAAACACGGTCATAACATGACCCTAATAAAAAAATATACGAATATATTATGAAAATGATTCATTACGTTAAAAAGCTTTTAAGGTGTAATTCGAGAAAAATACATTGTTATTTTCTTTAATAAATAAATAAATACTTCATAGATCAGCTTCACGCTGTATCCCGCACACAGCAGGGTAGGTAGAGGGAACCTAGTGTTAAGATACTCCGATCCACATTTTCTGCCGAATTCTGGAGGCATTGCGTGTTGAGTGGCAGAACTCAACGTCGCGCTTAGTCTTGATACCAGAGCGAAGAAATGGAAATATAAATTTAATCGAACCCACAACCAGTCGGTTTTACAGTCACACTTTGTGCCGCTGCGCTAAGACTGGCCTCAAATTCTTATGTATATTAAAAATGGCTGAAATCACAGAGTTTCACGTCATCAATCCGGGAGTTAAGCTGAGAATGTCCGAGGGACGATTATTCCTCTATAAAATCAAAAAAATAACTTTAACTGCAAAAAGATTTTTTTATTTTTATAAAATAAGTTTAAATTAAACCAATATTGTACAAATCTATCACAATGTTACAGTATAAACAAACCTATGTTTTGCAAACAATGCGGAAAAAATTCGTAGAAATGCTATTCCAAATTGAATATTACTTTTATATTGTTCATGAACTATTGTAATTGAAATTGTTATTAATATAAAAAGTACACACAATTGTTTATCTAAGTTATTGTAGGCAAAATGAAATGTATATAGATTATAATTATTATAGTTATAGTTTTATTGTGATAATCAAAAAAAAACAGCTTCACGCTGTATCCCTAACCTAGGGAACCTAGTGTTAAGACACTCCGTTCCTTTCTTTCCGCCGAATTCTGGAGGCATTGCGTGTTGAGTGGCGGAACTCAACACCGCGCTTTGCCTCAACACCAGAGCGAAGAGATGGAAATATAAATTTAAATAAATATTTTACCTCCTCGAGTGGGGATCGAACCTAAAACCAGTCGATTTTACAGTCATCCTTTGTGCCCCTGCGCTGGCCTCTGGCCTCATTATCATGGGATGATGTTTTATCCTAAACATATAAGTTGCAGCACGCAGATTTCTATACATTAACTATGACGTATCTCTTCTTCTGCACATTGTTCCTGTAGAAGTCAGACATGCCAAATTTTCTTTCTTTACTTTAGGTTGTGATGATAACGTAATATTATATAATAGTTAAATACTTACTAATTTCTATGAAGAAATTAACCACAATTTACTCATGTCTTAAAAAGATTAAGGTTATTGATTATAGAAATATCTATTATTGTACACATCTATATATGCAACTACGTCTTTTATACAAATAAGCTGAAATAGCTTCATCAAAATGTCTTGTTCGAATACAAACCATACATATAAAATACCCAATCGAATACACACCAGGCATACGAAATAACTTATTAATAAATAAGTTAAAGTTGTTCTAGTTCTAGTTAAAACTATATTGAATTTTAACATAAGTTTATCTACATTTAAATAAACACATTTTGTTATAAATATCGTAAAATCATTTAACTAGGAAAAATGGACCGGATATGCTTTATAAAAAAATAAATAAGATATACTTTATGATGTTTAAATAAATAAATAATATGGAATCTATACGCTATAAATTTTGCTTATTTATTCTGGACTTCCGATGGAGCTGTCAGTGTCGTCAAACGTAAGTTAAATTTAATGTTTCTCTCAGAAATCATCGTCTAAAAGTTTATTTTCACCGTGCGACTGCCATACAAATCAATTATTCTTCTCGTTAATAAATAGAAAACTTCCATGAGTTTCAAAGTTTCGAAATCAATGACTCGCTCTTATTTAATTGTAATGTACATGCTCAGACAATTCTTATGGCCGTTTTGGAAAGTTTTCTATTTGCGAATTAAATATTCTACGAAGTTTGTAGTCAAGTAGAATTATAATACTGTTTAATCAGATTCACGCTGTATCGCGCACACAGCAGGGTAGGCAGAGGGAACCTAGTGTTAAGACACTCCGTTCTCCACTTTCCGCCGAGTTCTGGCATTGCGTGTTGAGTGGCGGAACTCAACGCCACGCTTTGCTTCGACACCAGAGCGAAGCAATGGAAATATAAATGTAAATAAATATTTCACTGCCTCGAGTGGGGATCGAGCCCACAACCGGTCGATTTTCACTATGTGCCTCTGCGCCACGACTGGGCTCAATAATACTGTTTGCGACAATATATATATATATATATATATATATATATATATATATATATATATATATATATATATATATATTATTCGGCGAAAAATGAGGAACACATCAGGGATGTGTGCGGGACAAAAAAACAGACAAAATGACAGATATTTTGTTTTTAGCATCATGCTGTATGTGACTTTAAAAAAAAATATCTGTCATTCAAAATTAAAATAATACGACTCCAAATTCGTAGTGAAATACAAGTAGATATTCGTATAAGCTTAACTACATTACCATATATGGAAAATGAAACTACAAGAGGCCAAAAATAGTTAACGTTACCCTATTTAAAACATCTGCTGTCCATGAATGAATACGAAGAAATGATAAGTAGCGGAAGTTATTTATTACGTTATTATTAGTTCTACCGAAGAAGCTATCTTTGCGAAATTTGATATATATACATACATAAGTACGTGTATGGGATTTTTATTAGGAATTTAGGATTATTTAAAAGGAATTTAATATAAGTATTGATTTTTAATGACATTTTTCTTCCTTTATGCAAGGTAGGCCCATGATATTATTTTTATGTTTTATTATGAATATTTTGTTATACTTAAAAAAAAAAAATCAGCTTCACTTTGCATGCTGCACATAGTAGGCAGAGGGAACGTATTGTTAAGGTACTCTGTTATCCACTTTCCGCCGAATTTTTCGGGGCGTGTTGTTAGTGGAGGAACTCAAACGCTTTCGCCTTGGCGTCAGAGCGAAGAAGTTACAATATTAATAAATAATAATGCATTCCCCTGAGTGGAGATCGAACTCGCAACCCTCGCGTCATACTCACACCATTATGCCTTGTGCATTTTACTTTTATATGTTAGATTATAAATACTTTTCATCTCATTTTCATTTTAAAAATATCACGAGTTAACTGTAACAGAAAATGCAATAAATATAAACACTTTTAATAATGACAATTGAACTCACAACCGCTCCTTACAATACCTCACAATCGTTTACCGATAACCACTAGAAAAGTATGCCACGTAGATAGATATTCAGAATTATTCAATTTTAATACTCTATTATTATAGAGCCTCAATAAATACATAATTTCAACAAAAAATGTATTTTGATTGTACATTAAAAAAACTATATTTATAATAAAACAAATAGTATTTTTATTGTCATTTATAATTAGGAAAGTACGTAAAAAAAATTTTTTTTCTTTAAATATAAGTATTGAAACATATTATATAAACATTTTTTTGAAGTAAATTTATGCTTTGTAACTAGCATATAACAGATTAAGCAGAAGAAAATTAATGTAGACTAACTAACCGTCCTACCGTCTGTCCGACTACGTATTATAATAAAATCTAAGAAAATTGACCCACCTGTAATAAACCTATCATCTCGAAGTTTAGCAGCTATACATATGTATTTTAGATGACAATACACCTCGAGCTCCTACACCAAGCTCGATGATACATAATACGGTATCATCGAGCTTGTCTGATGATGAAGTCAGGATCTGAATAGTGGAAACCTTCAGAAGCTACATTCAAGTTCATTTAATAGGTATATAGCTCCGAACATATTGCTATTATATAAAAGGTTAATTTTTTTTCATACTTTATATAAATATTTTTCCCATAGGCCTACACTTAGTGTCACCGTTAACATGCCAAACGAAAAATAAATGTGTTCGTATTACCTGGCTCTACAATGTATTTTATGTGACTACGTGACCGTTTCAACAACAAGTTGAAAATGGTTTCGGAAAATTGCAAAGTTCTAAACTCAACTAAGCTTTTTGAGCACACAGTGTGATGTATGACCTATTGCTAATACATATATATTAGTAATATATAGATAAAGTAGACTTGTATATGTTTTTGTTTCCACGTTGACTTTATATCAAAAATCAAAATCAAACCAAATCAGCTCCACACTGTACACAGCAGGGTAGACACTATGTTAGTGTTAAGACAATTCGTTCCCCACTTTCTGCTGAATTCGGAGGCATTGTGTGTTAAGTGGCAGAACTCAACGCCGCGCTTTGCTTCGACTCCAGAGCGAAAAAGTGGAAATATAAATTTAAGTAAATATTTCATCTCCTCGAGTGGGAATCGAACCCACAACCAGTTTTACAGTCACACTTTGTGCCCCTGCGCCACGACTGGCCATAACTTTATATAATTTCTATATTTTTTTTGGTCTTTAAATGTATAGACTATAGTAATCAACTAGAAAGTTCCTTTCTAGTTTTATTTATTTCCTTTTAGAGATATTTTAGATGTTTCTAATACAGAAACAGATTTCATGCTCAAAAATTATCAATCCTATTAATAGATGTCTTCGCCATATTGTTGTAGACCTTGAGCAGATATAAGGATAATTTTTCATATTACTGCCCAAGGACTATAATATTATAGAGATATATTATATAAAATAATCGTATTGTGTTCATTGGATCAGCAAAATGATTTTGTTAATGGTCTAATTACTAGCAGTATAATAGAAATAAACTTAATACTATAAAAAATCAATAGCGCGGTTATAAAGTTATTATTCGTTTCTCTTTAATTTAATTTCAAATTTGTGTCATAATAGATAGGACGCATTTGTAAAAGAATTTTGTCTTTAGGCTTTGCGGTATCGGTAAAGAAAAGAATTGACGTAGTTGCCTATATGCTACCCAACCAAGCTGTATTCTTGTGCGAGTCTCCACCTCAAAGTTGTCTCTGCCTAACTGCACAGCTTGCCAAATGTAGACATATTGCAAATGTAGACATATGTTCGTTGAACATTTTCGTTTTTCTCCAAGTGCGACCGAAGACCGATGTAAGCTGAAGATTCGTGAGAACTCAAAAAAAATACTGAATAATTTGGGGGCAATTGCGTCCTCTTGTCTCATTCCTCAATAAAGGCAGATACAATTATCTATAGATCACAATCATAATTTTATTGGTACTATAGTACTATAGTACCATATATGGTACTATAGTACCATACCCTCCATAAAATCTGATATGTTTGATGGGCTGATATTTCCAAAGGCATGAGAGCAAGACTATTATCGTAGTATTTCGGGGAAAACACGACAAATTTAAATATGCCTTGGGAAATGTAAATATAAGTTTTTCGCTAAGGCCATCGATATTTCGTCTTGATTAACTTCTGGGAAGATGGGAACCAAGATGAGGTATCGATGACTTTATGAGAAAACTGGCTGGCTGACACTTCTCAGAATCGGGCTTGGGACGGGGTGTTTTTTAGGCATGAAGTTTAACAAAGAAATGCTGAATTTTTGCAAGAATCTCCTCCTTAGAGGTGATAATTCTTCCTTCATTTAAGCTTCGGAGGTTGCGTTTTCGATATTTATGCATTTGTATTCGTTACAGATACTACCTTGAAAGTTTGATTTCCTACCAGAATCGAGTTTAGGATCAATGTCAAATGGATTCCAAAAGAGTTAATCGGTGCTCTATCGGTTCATAAGACATAGGCGCTCGAGCTTACAGTGAATATTTAAAATTTCTCATACAAGAAGGTCGCTTCTGGTGTTAATTCCAGTGACCCTAAATATTCGTATCTTGTCTCCTATAAGCCAGTCTATCTCATTTATTTTGAATATATTTTTAGGAAAACTTTTATTAGAAACAGTCCCTCTCTCTCCAGGATGTTGACGAGCATTCCCTATGGTTTGCTTCAATGTGTTGCTAATATCGATTCTCTCAATGAATTCTCTCATTTTGGCATTAAAATCCTCCATGACAATATAAAAGTGATCCTTATGGGTGTTATTCAAAGCCTTGTAAATATTTTCATACTTTTTCCATTTCATTATTTGAGTGTGCCAAAATCGGTGTGTATACTTGAATTACCTTGAATTTAAATATATCTTTTCATAAATCTAATCAACAGATACACTATGCGTGATGTTTGTTATATGGTTGACAGAAAGGGCCTTGTGAAACAAAAATCCGATAAAACACTATTAATTGTTTAAAAGACAAAAGATCTCATCAATCCAACACTTGCTTAAAACTAATTTTCTAAAATTAAGCTTACGAATATGAATTTTCGGTCTTTTTTATTTCATAAAGAACAAAAATTTTTGTTGTTTAAGTAGTAAAATCTTATCACAGGCATAAACCTTCGAGTTTATGACTGTCACACCTCAAATATAAAGTTATTTTATTTCCAACAAGCTACTCTATTAATTCATATTCTTATTTAATAATATAACTTGAGAAACAAGGTGTAAAACTTGTTGTAATTCATATGCAAAACCGCAAAGCCAATTTACAAAAGAGACACAACAACCTTATCGTTGTGTGATATTTTAGTGAAAATGCAATGGATAATGCTATAGTTTCCCACTCGGAGTATTCTCCGAGTGCCAATGTGCGCCGTTGAGTTACACGCAATCTCGAAACTTGTTGTTCTCTCCACGTGCAAAGTAGAAGAATTCAGAATCTCTAATTAGATCTCTCAGTATCTTTAACTAAATAAATCAGCTTCTCGATGTATCCCGCATACAGCAGGGTAGGCAGAGGGAACCTAGTGTTAAGACACTCCGTTCCCCACGTTCTGCCGAATTCAGGAGACATTGCGTGTTGAGTGGCAGGACTCAACGCCGCGCTTTGCCTCGACACCAGAGCGAAGAAAAAATCCTTAACTAGCTACAGCGTAAAATTGAATATACATATCACACAAACAGACAACAAAATTAGTTTTATATAAAATTGATATAAAGTATCATAAGCTTGATATTGTCAGTGAAAAATAAATTTTACTTAATCTGTACGAGCACTCTGAGTAATTCATATTTTGATTAAAAAAAATTACTAAGTAGTTAGAATGTTTTCAATACAAATCTGTATTTGCAGTAAAATGTTTTCAAGGTTATTTTGTGGTAGCTTGAGCTGCAACAATGCAGTTTGCCCACGCTTTTGTTTCGCAAAAGGTATAGTAGGTACTATTAGTCTGATTAAACTTGAGTCTATACATTTTTATTTTTATTATTACTACTACTACTACTACTATTTATTAATCTTTATAAGCTTAGATGGAGAGAATATTTATTTTTAATTGTACATGCTGATGTTTTTTTTTTTATTTTATTAGACACTTTTGAATTGTCAAGTTTAAATTGTCAGGTTACATAAAAGTGTCAATAGTGTAATTACAGAATTATTAAAATTTATGATTTTAAATATTAAAAATATATATATTTAAAATTATGATGGTTTAAAAAAATTCCAAAGTCCTCGAGTGATCGAACCCACAACCAGTCGGTTTTATAGTCACACTTAGTGCCGCTGCGCCACGACTGGCCTCTATGAACAACATTCAGCTATACAATGTATTATCACATCGGATGCTGTAGCAGCAAATAATTTGTTGAATCGCGTCCGTAACTTCAGTTTTCATACAAACTCTGGCTGCTGACTAATTAAATATTAAAATATCTGCTCCAAAAGTTATATATTTCGTTTAATTACTTCGAATAAATATCGTTAATTTCTCTTTTATTGTAGGCAATAAGCATTTTATTCATTTATGAATTGGCAAAGTATTTTGTATGGTATATATAGGTCATTGGATCTAATAATAATCTGGTTCACGCTGTATCCCGCAAACAGCAGAGTAGAGGGAACTTCACAAGGTTCCCCATTTTCCGCCAAATTTTGAAGATAGTTTTCGTTTATAGTCACAAACTTGTGTCCCGGCGCCACGACTGGCCTCAACCGACTGGCGTCGACTGGCGTCATTGTATTTAATTTTTGTATTAACAACTTTATTCTATTTTAGATTAAATTTAGCATGACAGACGGCGTTGAATTTCACAGTCAACACGCCAAATGTTCGGTTGGTTTTAATATTTTGACCCACTTTGAATATAGCTAATTAGATAAAATAAATAAATAACGTTATCATTATTCTCTGCGTCTAACAACAACTCTCTCAGCACTGGAGTGGCAAAGAATAATATCATGTGTACTAGCATCAATATACACATTTCGTTCTGAGATTATGTGTTAAAATAATTTTTATATATCGCAGCGGCCCGAAGTATGACTGTAAAACCGACTGGTTGTAGGTTCGATCCCCACCCGAGGAGATAAAATATATACTTAAATTTATATTTCCATTTCTTCGCTCTGGTGTCGAGGCTAAGCGCGGCGTTGAGTTCTGCCAGTCAACACGCAATGCCTCCAGAATCCGGCAGAAAGTGGGGAACGGAGTGGCTTAACACTAGGTTCCCATTGCCTACTCTGCTGTGTGCGGGATACAACGTGAAGCTGATTTTTTTTTATTATTTTTATATAATCAACCAAACGAGTGTGATTCGAACCCATCACAACCGAACATCGTGTTTAAAGCTATATATCGTCTCACTGCACCACAATGGCCATGCTTTTAAAGTATAGTAACTTACCAAATACACGCCCAATTTTTTCAAGGAGACATAATATTTTTGAATTTTTTCATTAACGTAATATGTAGCAAGATATCAAACAACGAAATTTTAATAGACAAGGATTAATAACTACTATTTAAAAAGAAATAACTGGCCTTGTAGTTCTGACATGTGTTCTTTAAATGGGTTTTATATTGAATGAAGGAAGTTTTTATACTTATAATATACTTTTATAGCTAAATTCTTTTTTTAGAATCTTTAAATGTTGTGTTTTTTGTTTTGTTTAGTGTTTATTGTTAAATTCATTTTTTTTGTATTGAATAGTTTTAAATAAATAGACAAAGAAAACAGTTATAAAATTATTAAAGTGGTTTATTAAATTTTTAATATGATGATGAGACCAATGGTAAAAGCATGTGACTGTAAAAACGACAAGTCGTGGGTTCGATTTCCTCTTGAAAAATATGGAGAAATATCCTTGCTCTGGTAATGAGCAAAGCGCGGCGTTAACCGCCACTCAACACACAATGCTTCAGAATGTGGGGAACGGAAGTTTCTTAATTGAAGCGGAGTGTTAACACTTGTTTCCTAGGTTTCCTCTGCCTACCCCGATACAGATAAGATTCTGTAGTTTATATTTAGTATATAAGATATGCGTTGTTGCGGACTTTTATATGCACTTATTTACGTTTGCAGTATAATCGAACTCTTAATCGATTTTTTTTCGATTTATAAACTTTATTATTTTTTTTTTTTTTTTAACTTTATACTTTTAAAATATGCATGTTTTCGAATTTAGATAAATCTTAAACTTTATCTCAAATTACGCAATCTACTAAAACAGCATTAAAAACGGAATAATATTGTCATTTAAGTTACAAGGACTTGTACTCGTAGAAGAAACAGTAATACTTAATTACAATACATTCAATACATTCAACATCAATGCTTTTACTGATCGTTAAAAATCTTGATCTAGATACAAAATACTAGGTTTACTTATATCTAAATGCGCTTTGGCTAAAGAGCTAAATTACAACTGCTAAGCACTAGTTTACTTTAGCGATTTCTTCTGTGATAGATAGATGTTTATTAAAATAAAGTGTATAAAATAGTATGATATTTAATAAAAAAAACCCCACTCAGCAGGGTAGACAGAGGGAACCTAGTGTTAAGACACTCCGTTCCCCACTTTCTGCCGGATTCTGGAGGCATTGCGTGTTGAGTGCCAAAACTCAACGCCGCATTTTTGCCTCGACACCAGAGCGAAGAAATGGAAATATAAATTTAAGTAAATATTTCATTTCCTCGAGTGGGAATCAAACCCAAAACCAGTATAAAATAAAGTATATAAAATAGTATGATATTTAATGTTTATTAAAATGTGAAAGAGTTAATTAAGAACACAGTGACCAAATTATTTCTTACTTTTAGTTTAGACTGTAACTATGTAAAATATAACTGTTTTAGGACTGTTTACAAAATAAAATTTGTATTATATTTTTGAGGTCATTCGTGGTGCAAGAGCACAAACGTGAGAGTAAATACGACAAGTTGTGGATTCGATTCCCAATCTTAATAGGAACGGAGTGTCTTAACACTAGCTTAATATTGTGGAAAACAGCGCGAAGCTAAAAATATATTNTTTGTAGCTCCGTCCTCCACCTCGTGGCGTGTTGGGTGGCGGTCTCTAACGCCGCATTCGTCGCCACTTGACACACCATTGTACCCCCATTATAACTTATATATAGTTATTATAGTTTTGAAGCAATAAAAAATTTTATATCTACTCTACTGGGGTTTGAAATCTGAAATTATTTTGACCATTTTAAAGGGCAACAAGTCCTAAGCCGCACCAGGCAACAAATACCCTAGCTACGCCACTGGAGGTCACTAAACAAACTTAGACATTTGATATCGAAGTCATCAAAATTCACTTTAGGTGTGAAATACATTGTGTATTCTAACAGAATTAATATTTAAATGTTTATATTATACTTATGTCGTATGTATGTACTTTGCATTGACTAATATTTACCTATTATACAGCGAAATATTTTTCTAGTATTGTTATTTATCAAAAAATCTTACGAGATCAGTCGTTGCGGTTCAATTCTCATTTGAGGAAATTATATATTTAATATTTTAATTTCCACTCCCTGGTAACTAGGCAAAGTGCGACGTTGAGTTCCGTTACTCAACACATCATACCATAAGGTGTTTTTGTATAATATCTTATTAATTGCATTCCGACATAAGAAAGTTTATAGCATTTTAGCGGCATCATATTTTTTTTCTTTTTCCCAGAACATATAATTACTATTTTTGTTTTAATTATGTTTTTATTTACTATGTTACGCTAAATATATGTTCAACAAAAAAAAACCAATCAAAACTTATTATATTTTTTTCCAAATTGCAAATATATAGTAATTTGCAACTAACCTTCATTTCTTCGTTTCTAGTAACCATTACATCAACATACAAAAAACGAAGCAATTAGGCTTATGAAGAAAATCGCTACAACGCGTTCAATTTTGTGAAAAAGTCTATTAACAGGATTATATAGTTGGTTTCGTTCGCCGTCACGCAAGTGTGTCAGAGAGGTGAGATGGACGTAAATCGTGCCTAGGTTTCAAAGTAGAAAATCAGTTTTCCATTTGCCGTGTGATTGGAAACAGTGTGCTTCGAGTCGATATGCCCTTGATTTTTACCTATAGCATTTGAAATTGAGAACAGTCGTGGCACATTGGCACAAGCGGTAAACTCGACTGGTTGGGGGTTCGATTTCCACCCGAAGAAATGTAATATTTTGTTCACTCTGGTTTTTCCGCCAACACGCAGAGCCTAATTCGGCCGAAAGTGGGGAGTGGAGAATCTTAATAATAGGTTCCCTCTGCCTATTCTGCTTCATGCGAGATGCGGGAACGTAAATAATATTATATTATAACTCTCGTATATCGATATTTTTTTAGCAAATACCCACATTTTAACATTTAGGTTATCATTAGCTTCACGCTGTATCCCGCACACAGCAGGGTAGGCAGAGGGAACCTAGTGTTAAGACACTCCGTTCCCCACTTTCTGCCGAATTCTGGAGGCATTGCGTGTTGAGTGGCAGAACTCAACGCCGCGCTTAACCTCGACACCAGAGCGAAGAAATGGAAATATAAATTTAAGTAAATATTTCATCTCCTCGAGTGGGGATCGAACCCACAACCAGTCGGTTTTGCAGTCACACCTCGTGCCGCTGCGCCACGACCGGCCTCCAATTTAGGTTATCACTTTATTGAAAGAAACTATACTAATATGAATCATGCTCTTTCCGAAGGAACAACGTTGGAAGAGAATGCTCAACAACACATTTTGTGTGTCTCTCTCTCCCTCTCTCTTTAGACCTATCTATTAAATTAAGTTTCTCCGAGTGAGAATCATATTTATTACCGATGTGTCACATGCTATATGTATATGTATATAACGTGCCAAATCAAAATTCATTAATATTTCCAATTTCAAAACCAACTAGGTCATATTTTTTTTATTTTCGCTTCTAAAAATGAAGCAAGATGTGGTTGGTAAGCGAAGCAAGCAAGGGGAAAAGCGTCCTAGTCATTCGCTATTAGTAAAATGTTGTTAAAGTATTTATTATTATATTATATTTCTCGTAAACGTATTTAATATACATATACGATAGAAAAAAAAATTGTATATTATAAACACAATACTTTGTTAATAATAACAAAGTTATTATTATATGTTATTCTATTTAGCACCTAAAATAAATTAGCTTCATGCTGTGGCTTTTGCCTTGGCGCCAGAGCAAAGAGATTACAATATTATTAAATAATAATTCAATAATAAATAATTTAATAAAAAATAATTTCAATGACCCATTAATTCGAATCTTCGAAATTGAATTGGAATCCAACGACCTTCGCGTTACAGTCCCATCCTTGTGCCTATGACGACGGCCACGACGGTTTCAACTTAAAAATTTTGTAGGTATCTAAATTACATTAGCTTCACGCTGTATCCCGCATACAGCAGGGTAGGCAGAGGGAACCTAATATTAAGACATTCCGTTCCACACTTTCTGCCGAATTCTGGAGGCATTGCATGTTGAGTGGCAGAACTCAAAGCCGCGCTTTTGCCTCGACACCAGAGCGAAGAAATGGAAATATAAATTTAAGTAAATATTTCATCTCCTCGAGTGGGGATTGAACCCACAACCAATCGGTTTTATAATTACAGCCACACTTTGTGCCAATGCGCCATGACTGGCCTCATTGGTAGGTTCCTACTATATCTATTTTCAAACAATTATAATTTGGTGGTATCAACCATCATATAAACAATTAAACGCCTCCAAGTGTGTAATTGTGTTTTCCCATCTTAGTCATAATTGAATAGAGTAGAATAGAATTGATCGCATCGCATCAACATGATGTAATTTACCAATTTATATTTACAGTCTATGATAAAAATATGTGGACACATATAGGTGGTAGGAAAAGTATTTTTGTTATAATATGTTATATTATTTGTTTTTGCTTAAGCCGCGCATAGCAGTACCCTGCCCAGTAAAGGGGAATTTTGGAACCTAGTGTTCCAGTCTACACGTTGAGTGATGGAACTCAACGCTACGCTTTGCCTCGTAACCAAAGCGAGAAAATGGAAATATTTCATAGCCTCGAATGAAAATCGAACCCAACATCTGTCGCTTTTACAGTCGCACTTTTGTGACCCCGCGCCACCACTGGCCTCGTTGTTTAGTTTAATTGATTTGCCGTATTAAACGCCGTTCTTTTGTAGTAAAGAAATTAAATTATTTAAATATGAGAATTTTTACGTGTCATATAAAGCTTTGCGTTTATAGTCGGACGCTGTTCCAATACGCTACGATAGTCTGAATTGTAATTAAGTATTGATGCTATCGCGACATGTTTGGGTAACGTCAGTTTGTATACCACTGTTATGTTTCTTGAAGCGAAGATATTTTTATTTTATTTATTTCCCTTAATTTTTGTTATTTTATTTGCTAATAGAAAATCAGCTTCACACTGTATCCCGCTCACAGCAGGGTAGGCAGAGGGAACCTAGTGTTAAGACACTCCGTTCCCCATTTTTCGTCGAATTTTGGAGGCATTGCGTGCTGAGTGGCGGAACTCAACGCCGTTACCTACTAATAGGTTTTATTAATTAAAATGTTAGGCTATAGTTATATATAATATATAATTCATCTAGCACACAATGACTAAATACACAACGAATGACTTAAAACTAGGCTTTATAACTTAAAACTAGACTAGATTAATATTTTTTAAGTATTTTTCTTACTTATTATAAGTGTGGAATAACACTCTAAAAATATAAAAAATAGTATTTATTTTCAAAGTTACGTACCTAAAAAAAACATTCCCGTTGATCTATTATAATTAAATTGGTACAGAAATAATCTGACCTAATATTACGTTACCTCTAAATATGATTAAATTGTCCTAATAAATTTATTTATCGCCTCAATTCTTAGATCTGTCATATATCACGCATTTGAAAGATAATAACCGCGTTCAGTTAGTGTTCTAATTTTTTAATCAGACATCAAATGAATTAACCGCTAGTTATATTTATACAAAAGAAAACATCTCAAGGATGATTCAATATATCTTACTTCCAGATATAGATAGCGAAAGCGAAAACCAAGGCAAGGCAAAAAGATTTCAAAATACAGATTTTTTTTCGATAATAAGAGCATTATTATATTTTAGTTTAAATTTTAGTAAGACATAAATATACAGGCATTCAAATAAATATAATATTATACATTTTTTTAATACTAATGAGGCCAGTCGTGGCGCAGCGGCACGAGGTGTGACTGTAAAACCGACTGGTTGTGGGTTCGATCCCCACTCGAGGAGATGAAATATTTACTTAAATTTATATTTCCATTTCTTCGCTCTGGTGCCGAGGTTAAGCGCGGCGTTGAGTTATTCTTACTCATTAATTAACAGAAGAATTCAAGAATTCAAGATGGAGTTTTATATACGTAGGTATATACTACAGCAAAGATTATGTTAGCAAAACATTAGTAATAATATAAAATTCCAAGAAGCGTGGGGTCAAATATTGCTATACATTTTTTATTAGGTATCAGTATTTAATTTTTCAGCTTCACGCAGTATCCCACACACAGCACGGTAGATAGAGGGAACCTAGTGTTAAAACACTTCGTTCCCCACTTTTCGCCTAGTTCTGGAGGCATTGCGTGTTGTTAGAGGCGGAACACAACGCCGCGCTTTGCCTCGACACCAGATCGAAGAAATGAAATGTAAACAAATATTTAATTCCCTCGAGTGGGGATCAAACCCACAACCAGTCGATTTTACAGTCACAATTTTGTGCCCCTGCGTCACGACTGGCCTCCAACTTCTTAAAATAAACAATATAAAATGTTCTAATTAAGATTTTAAATATCCACGTTAATAAAATATCAAGAAAACGGGAATTTACATGGTGATTTATTACAATGCTAGTATACTTATTGAAAAAATTGCAAGCTAAAGTATACTCATTGAAAAAATTGCAAGCACTATGTGGCTTGTGGAGATGCCGACGGTGGTAAGGGCGTCCCCTGCGGGACTCTAACCGCGTCTTCGCGTTCGAACGAACTGGTTGTCATTGGTGTATGATTTTACCTCTGTCTTTATATAATACATAGGTTTATCTGGGCATTTAAGTATAACTGACTGAGCGTCTAATGTTTAATAGCACTTTCTTTAAAAATTTTAATACATTTAATTTTAATTTTGAAATCTGTTTTATATTAAGCAAATTATCATAATGTCTTTTTAAAGTAATTTTCTTAAGTGTTGATTATGTTATTTTTTAATTGCTTATTGCTTTATCGCTCCACTGGAATCTTGCTCACATTAATTTGACCGAGAACGTTACATTACGTCATTTTGATTTTATCTACATTCTTAATTATTGTGAACCATGTTTTCTTTACATAAATAGGATTTGTAAACTAAAACATCGCCTTATATGGTAATAATGAAATGTAAGAAGCTTAATTGTTTTATTGTACCCATTACCCATTTCGAGAGAAGTAAGTTATTTATGGACGTATGACTTTCATCTTTCCTTTCACATAAAAAAAATGTCTCTTATAACAATATTGGCAAGTAAATTAATATTGAAGTGAGTCATAGAAGATGTTTTCATTGAGTATCTAAAAATAATAAGTATTGTTTCTATAATTACCAAATCTAAAGTCACTCTAAGCACAATCACAGACAAATACAGCTTTGCTTATTCTGCTTTAGCCGTAGGTATAACAGAATAGGTAAGGAAACCCTAGTGTTAAGATAATTCTATTCCTCTTTCGCAATATTTTTGAGATATTTAGTGTGAATTTAGTAATTTCTATATTTAGTTATGGAGCTGAAATTTGAACAGTCAAATGCAGAGAGAAGCAACGCATTGATGCCTTTGAAATGTGGTGATGGAAGCGCATGTTACGAATACCTTGGACTGCGAAACGCACAAATGAGTCCATACTTTTTGAGCCCAAAATAAAGATACATCTCTCTTCAATAATTGATCAACGGTTTGTTTGACGGTTAGTTGTTGTTGCGAATACCGAATAAACAGATACAAGAGATCACTTGGCCGATCCCCAGCGTGATGGATCGACCAACTAAAGAGTGGAAATCTCGTTCACAAATTACACGAGGTGGTGAGGTGCGCAATGAATCACAACCGATGGCAGGAATGCATTTGTACTGTTTTCTCTTTTTTTTTACTTCACACTATATCGTGCATATAGCAAGGTAGCCACAAAGACCCTGGGAATCTGGTGATGAGACACTTCATTTCCATTAGAACACTCCGTTCCCCAATTTTCGCCCAATTTTCGAGACTTTCCGTGTTGACTGGGAGAACTCAACGTTTTGCCTCGTAACAAGAGCGAGAAAAAAAATAAATTAATTAAATATTTCATTCCTCCGAGTGGGAATCAAACTCACAACCGTCACGATTGCAATTGCATACATGTGCCCTTTCGGCTCGTGGCTCTTTGTCATCTAAAGCGGAAAAATAAAACTATATTAAATATAATCAACGCTAGTCAGAATCAAATTCACCGCCTCACATTTACAGTCAGACGACCGACAGCACCAAGAGTGCGACTCACTGCGCCAAGAGTGCTTCAGAAAAGATAATAATATGAAATGAAATATATGAAATTATATAGGTACATACATATATACCTATATAATCTCATATATTTCATCAAAACATCTTTATAATATATCCTATATTCAATGGTACAATCGAATAGAATTCGTCGAAGCGTTTTCTACGGACACCAATTCGACGACGCGGTAAACTAGATAATGAGTGAACGGATGCACGCGTCATTAGAGCCATCGGTGATACACAGTTTGTACCCATTTCGTCTATTACCTGAAATATAATTAAATTTTTATTTTGTATTTTTTTTAAATAGTAACTTAGTTGAGAATTGCTTCGAAATACGTAAAAGCGCTATCGAGTTCCTCTTCCGTTAGATTTTATAAAATGTAAGTATATAATAAAAATTTTACAGATACAAATATGCAGTGAGAACTTAGTGTAAAACCACTTCGTTTTCCATAGAGTAATTCTTTTGAATAATAAAAATAAAACTTACAATCGAGCAGGGAATAAGCTATTGTAATATACATATACCTTTTACAGTATCGTATATCTCCATTGTTACGAACTTTCAGCTCAATGATTACATGAGTTATTAATGATGGTTCTATCAATGAACAATGATATGCTTGTTGCTAATTATTTAGTCGATATTTGAAGAATAACTGTACTCTAACTAACCTATATTTGTTTTTCTTTGAGTAAAAAAAAATCAATTTAAAATTGTTATTATTTCGTCTTATTATTTTAAAGATTCGCAAAATGGGCAGAATTTATTTCTTCTGGCTTCCTGGCGCTTTTTGTCAAGGACTACCTTTTGATCTATTTATCTATTTATCTGTTTTTTCACGGTCTCCAACATTTTCTAATTCAAATTCAACCATTTTCTACTACCCTAGATTTTATCCCTAGACGCTTCCTTGTATGGATAAAACCCAAACCAATGCGTAACCTGCCGACGTTCTTGGAGCTTTCTTGGACAACGATCATAGATAGGATATTTAAATAAATAAGTAAATATTTTTTTATATGCTTTTGAAATAAGAAGTTTAATTTTAAAAGTTTACTTATTATTCCACTTCGAATGATTATTCTCATATGAATTTATATTTAAGCAATTATTCGTAAAAATCTATAATGTTAGCCGTGTCCAATAAGTAATCTAATGATTGATTTCATATATTCCTGCCTATAAATAAACATTATAAATTTATTTCATCTGGTCCATATTTGTTATATAAATATTTATCCCAAATTTGAATTGGATTCAAGGTACTTATAGTGATATCAAAGTGCCTCAAGTCCAATTGCGACTGTTACTGTTGACAGCAATGTTTACAGCAGCTGACGTTAAGGTGAGTAGCCCAGTGTCACAGCATATTTCACAATATTTAATATATANTATATATATATAATAAAAGTTAATGTGATAATTTTTATTAAAAAGAATTACAAATAAAAAAAATTAAATTATTTTTTATTCAAATGTAATATTAATATTATTATAATAAAGAGATATTCGCATAAAATTTTCTCGTGTTTAGCCATATATCGTTATTGGTGGAAAATAGATATATAGCTTAGTTTATATACCATATGGTCGCCAGCTGTGTGTCGACTTTCTCGCTTATTGCTCAAAGTATTTAAACGTAAGCTTAAATGTAGTAATGTTAACAAAAATAAAATCTATATAATTTGTCATAAACTGTCGAGGTGCATGTACACAAGTGTGTGACTGTAAATTGTAACGCGACGGTTGTGAATTCGACCACCACTCGAGGGAATTATTATTTATTAATATATTCATTCGTTGAGTACTGCCACTCCACTTACAATTCTTCTATAAATTCCACGGAAATTGCGGAACGGAGTGTCTCAATACTAGATTCTGTCTGCCTATCCTATTGTGTGCGAGATACAGAGTGAATCTGATATTTATTTTGAATCATAAAGTTTTTATTTATGTTCCTAAAAACAAAGATTAACTTAAACAGTTTAAACATATCCCCCAATAATGCGCAAAACAAAAAAGAAGCATTATTTACACAGAGAAAACTTTAATATAAAAAATAGCTTGTTGCGTAGCCTGCGCTCAACACCGCGATGTGGTTTGATAGAGAAAATAATTCCTTACCTCAAATAGAAATCGAATTCTAAATCACTTTTATAAACAAAGATTGTATAACTGCGCCATGTCAATAAAAAATACTACATATTAAAATTTAAATAACTGGCGCATATTGTAAGTGAACAGCTTTATATCATCATACTAGCGACCCGTTCGCGGTTTCGCCCGCTTAAACTAATAAATTATCTACTTAATACACTGAATTACTTTCGTGTTTTAATATATATATATATATGTATGTTTGCAGCGCACTTAAAATTTCTAATGTGGAAATTATTAAAACCTTTGCTTGCAATTTCGTAATTCCCATAAGAATATTCAATTGAATGTTTATAAAAAATGCAACTTATCGATACTTACAAAAAAATCGTAACTCATCGGTGCCTGTACATGGAAGACATGTTTTTTTGATTTTGTTATTACGGGTATCTAACAATGTATTATAATAGAACTTGGTCAGTTTGTCTGTTTCCCAAAAACCAGATTCGCTCTTTATCCCGCCTATAGCAAGGTAGGCAGAGGGAACCTAGTGTTAACCTGCGGTCCCCATTTTTCACCGAATTTTTCGGCGCATGACGTGTCGAGTGGTGGCCTTGGTGCCAAAGGGAAGAAATGAAAATATTATTAAATAATAATTCATTTCTCCGAGTCGGGATCGAACTCACAACGTCACATTACAGTCACTCTCTTGTTCATATTTAATATTTATAGTATTTTTGTTGGTTAATAGATACCAATAGTTATTACAACACATGCGAAGGAAGTATATTTTAGGCAAATTTTAAATTCTTTTACCATTTAAGAAACTACCAACATTCCTATAGTTAATAAATTATTTTTTCAAATCAAAAAATAGTCTGTGTTCTAACATAGATTTTAACATAGGCTATTTTCTAAAAGGTATAAGAAAATTTCTAAAAGATTAATTCCTTTCTTAAAAGGTATAAGAATTTAAAAATTGCCATAATATCAAATCAGTGGAAAAAATATTCAAAATGATCAAAATTACACTATAATATCACATTAGTATCGACATTGTACTGATGAAAGTAGGTACCTAATTGAAAAATAGTTATACTACAGGAAGACACTTTTATACGCAATGTTTAAAGCTGCTTTCATGACTAATGTAGAATAATATATTCTATAGAAGAATCAAACCTTCTTTTTATTCTTTCACTACAATATATAATTATATTCTTTAGAGCAATGGTTCCCAACCAATGGTCCGCGGACCACCAGTGGTCCGCAGAGGCCTAAATATGGTCCACGAACGATATATTGCGAATCGAACCCACAACCGTCGCGTATACAGTCACACGATTGTGACACTGACTGACTGACTTGTACCTACATAGTGGTCCCTGCTACCAAAAATGATAAAAAAGTGGTCCTTAATCAAGAAAAGGTTGGGAACCCCTGCTTTAGAGGTTACTCTGTAACTAGATTTCCTTATTTACGTTCCTGATATCCTAATAATATGTTCCATAAAAATTAAGCCATATTTGAGTACATTAAAAAGAAAAGGATAAACGCAATTATATTGCATTTTTTCTTTTTTTCGTACTTAAAATGTATTATAAATTATACAACACAATTTTTTTTTGAGAATAACATTAAGTTTAATTCGTAAAATACTACATTTGACACTTCCTTAACATGATTATTTCATGTATTTTTTATATACACTATTAAGAAAGTTCTACAAATGAATGTAACGTACATACCTATGATTAAAATATATTTATATCACCACGTCATATAAACACAATATCAACTTTTATAAACTTTGAAATCACAATCAGAATTTACTTTCCAAATACATTTACTTTTTATTGCAGACATCGCTATTTGAGCTAGTCCCGACAAATACGCCCACTTTATTATTTTTTTTAATGTCACCAATGTCAACGTTTAAAATAATATTTATGGTAGACTAAAAAACTATTAATTGTACTTTCTTCTTTTAAATAAGGATTAAATCATTAAAGAAAGATAAGTGATTAATTCATTAAAATTATATAATTTAGCTTTATTGCGAGTAATCAATGTAATTTGATTTGGTCAGATTTATATTAACCGACTTTTGTAAAAGGAGGATGTTATTAATACGACTGCATTTTTCTATGTTTGTTACCCTAGAACTTTGACTGAGTTAATAGATTTTGTTTGATTTTTTGATTAGATGAATTGATTGATGATTTTAGGGTTTTGTACCTTTTAAGAAAAAAAGAGCCTTGTAAGATCACTTTATTGTCCGTCTGTTTGTCTGTCAAGAGTCTTTATCTCAGGAACCCTTAGAGATATCGAGTTCA
This sequence comes from Heliconius hermathena, assembly GCA_013403705.1. Classification (NCBI taxonomy): domain Eukaryota; kingdom Metazoa; phylum Arthropoda; class Insecta; order Lepidoptera; family Nymphalidae; genus Heliconius; species Heliconius hermathena. The sequence goes on along the minus strand of JAAIXJ010000054.1, from coordinate 701,542 downwards.
AATTCAAACCATATATATCTATGACCCATCATTTTACCACCATACAAAAAATCAATATTTTCTATTTCGTAGTTTTGCGTGAATGACGAACAAACAAACAGACAGAGACAGGCAGACAAGAATTGTGCTGAGGTTTTTAGCTTCTATAATCGATATGTTACCCGATCTAATCATGTACAGAATTGATTTTTTTATCCTTTTATTACATGTATATAGACATAATATGACATACAGCGTAAACAAATAATGCGTCAATATGAAAGAATTTATATTGCTATATTATTATTAACAAATGATAATTTGCTATGCGGTTAGTTTTTGTGTGTATATTTTTATAATAACTGTAATGAATCAGTACAATCATAATATACAGTCATACTAGGCATTTTAGTACGGCTGTTGTATTAGTATTGTAAAGAAAATAAAAACAACACAAAATAGACAGTTTGATGCCGTCGTGGCGCAGAGTCACAACAGTGCGATTGTAAACGCAACGGTTGTGAGTTCGATTCCCACTCCGTTCCCATTTAATATCGTAATTTCCTAGCTATGGTAACGAGGCAAAGCGCAGCTTTCAGTTCCACCACTCAACACGCAATGCCTCAAGAATGCGGCGGAAAGTCGAAAGTGTCTTAATGGAGAATGGAGTATCTTAATATGGGGTTCCCATGGTAATATGGGTTGTTTACCCTGCTGTGTGCGGGATACAACACGAAGTTGATTTCTTTACCAGTAAGTAAACTGAAATTATGAAATCCAGAACATTACCACAATACATAAAGATTATAAAGAAATTGTTTACATAATTTAAGAGCCAAATCACTACACAAATAGTGAGTTAAATCTCAGAAACTACCGTACATATGTATAAGTAAATCTTCAGATAAACACATTTATCGTAACATCAAAGTTAAACAAGACGTAGATTCTTGGAGCTAATTGCTCTAAACAACTTGAAAACGTTAAAGCCAACTCGCAAAGTTTGTATAGTTCATCAGAAATCAAGAGAAAATTGATTTACTATAGAAATTTGCCAATGAAGTCGTATTTCGTGTTTGTATTTGAGAAACATTTGTTAATTATACGTTAGCAGTGTCATAAAAGATCAGCTTTCTCTTCAATCCAGAGTTGATTTCATATATTAATTAATACTATAAATAATGTGGTGTGGTGTGGTGTATGCTAGTAAACGTTCAACGTTGTGGGTTCAATTCCCACTCGGGGAAATATATTATAATTTAATAATATTTTTGCCTTAGGAGTGCCTTAATACTAGGTTCCTTCTGCCTACCCTGCTGAGTAAAGCGTGAGGCTGATTTAATTATTTTTTTTAAAAATATTTTCATTTTTGCACTCTACTTTCAAGACAAAGCGGCGTTGAGTACCGCCACTCAACAGTAGACATAAAAAAAATAAAAAATGAGCGATTTAACGCTGCGACTTCAATAGATCACTCAATCGGTTAATCACCCAGGTTATTGTACTCTTACGCGTTATCTGATAACTAATATATCATACTGTAATTGCAACTACTACCACAGTACTCAGTTAAGATAAATATATGTACAAAAATAGATGCTGCCGTCTTGCGACTTTAAACACGATGGGTTTGGGTTCGATTTCCACTCAGGGGAAATCAATATGTATTTTTTCGTTCTAGTTTCTGCAAAGCGCAGTGTTGAGTTCCGCCACTCAATATGCCTCGAGAATTCGACGGAAAATGGAGAAGGGAAGTTTCTTTCTTCTGTACTGTACTGAAAATACACTATGAAACTAAAATGAGAAATATAAATATTTCTTTTTGTATGCTTTATGCTTTTCCAACTTATTAACATTATGTTAGGCCTTTGTCTACTTTCTGCCCGATCTTCTATAAAAAGACTCTGTTTTACCAGAACGGTAAAATGCAAATAGTTGAAATAAATTTTTATCATTATTCTGACTGGTGAAAGAACCTATATATATATATCGGTTTAAGGTCAAATGCTTTCCCGTTACGCCGCGATAGCGTCAATTTTTTTCATGAAGAAATAAGATAGAAAACAACTAACAGAATAGTAAGAGGGTACTAGGCTACCTGCCTAGTAGAGTTAGAGTGTAGAGTTTAAATTTCACCTAATGTTTCACTGTTCTCTATTAACAATATCCGATGTGAAAATTGGCAACTGTACAGGATAGGGTTAAAAAGTTTGAATTATAAAAATATATTTTTTATATATAAAAACATGATTCACAAGAATCTACAGTATCATCACTGTAAATAAGTCCTGTGTACGTCGAGCTTTCTTGAAATATAGTTTTTTTTTCGACTTCCTAGGTTCTTAAATAGCTATTAGTTCATCCTACAGTATCAATTTATTTTAGCTTCAAGCTGTTTAACGCAAAAAGAAGGAAGTGAGTATCAAGTCCTGATCTTCCGCCCAATTTCCGAGATAATCCGTGTTGAGTTGCGGAGTTCAACGCTGCTCTATATCTAAAATGTCTATAGAAAGATAAAAAAAGAATTTAATATAAACATATGTGCAAGTTTATAAATCTGTAGTCTGTTAACTACTCTTCCCTGACGTCATGTAAAGCTCACTTTGGATTTTTCTCTCGCCTACTATCATTTAATGAACTGGTGTGATCGAGACCACACGTTATGCGCCGGCGCAGCTAATAACATCGCGAGTTAAAATGATTTGTTGATTAATTGTGTTTTTGTATTAATATTTTTATATAGATTTTGTGTTTGGAAAATAAAAGGGAAAAATGAAAAACTTTTATTGGAACTTTCCTATATTTGTTTTGTAAGTATTTTTTTATTTTATTTGTAAAATGCTATAATATATATCTTAATTTTATATTCTGCAAAATTTAGAAACGTTTAGTTTTTTATTATATTTATTGTAATAATAATAATTAAAATATACACATATATTTCTGTAATTTAAATTTAAAAAAATTAAAGTCGTCGGCATAGGGGCACAAATGTGTAACTGTAATACGACGGCTGTGGGTTCAGTTTCCACTCGGGGGAAAGTATTATTGCTGATTAATATTTTCATTTCTTCACTCTGGAGACAATGCAAGCCCAGCGTTAAGTTCCAGCACTCAGCACGCAATGCCTCGAAAATGCGGCGGAAAGTGGTAATACTAGGTTCCCTCCGCATACTCATTAAAAAAAGCTCTTATTTTATCACATACATAATAAATGCCACAGAGCTTACATTTTTATGAATAAGGTCAAGTTACTTAAATATCTAGTGTTAGACCTGAACGTGTTCAACGTACTATGTCTAAGTGCTTAATTTACTATTCTCTTCGTGACAGATCTCTTAAACTTTAGTACTAAGTGATTTTGTACTCAGAATAAATATAACTAAATAAAAACACTTTAAAATATATTTTAGATTATAGTTTCCTCTCTTTTAGCTTCATGCAGTTTCCCCCATATAACAAGATATTCAGAGGGAACGTGGGATCTCAGTGTTAAGACTCTCCGTTCTTCATTAAGATACTTGTGTTCCGCACTTTTCAACTTATTCTCATTAGCGTATCTAGAAATATTTTCTGGGGGAGGCCTGGACTTTAGCTTTGAATACATATGTTCCGTGTAAATGTTGTTTTTTTTAATTTTTGCGGCAAATTTTGTTGAAAGTAACATTTCTCGGGTGGGCACCAGACTATTCTGGGGTAGGCACGGCCCACCCGGCTCCCCCGCTTCTTACGTCCATATATATTCTCCACGCATTGCGTGTTGAGCGAAACTCAACAGAGAGTAACACTAGGTTCCCTCTGCCTACCATGCCTTGCTTGGAATACAGCGCGAAACTAAAAAAAAATTAGAGTTCGATGACGGTGCCTATAGAATAAAATATCTTAAAAGTAATTTATTTATGTGAGAAGTAGTATATAATATATTAAAATGAGATAAAGAGGTCGTATAATTTATATTTTGTATTTACTCATTGAACAGTATATTAGTCATAGTATGTAGGCATGTACCTGCGCACTGTAGACTTGCATACAAACCTTGTCAAAAATAATATAATTTTCAAAATCTTTTTCAAATCTTACGAAAAATTCCGAAAATTAATATATTCTGAGATGTCGTTTTGGTGAAATTAACATTTGCATTACTCAACGTGATTGATTCTATTGAGCAGTTGGTTATTTACTACATAATTTTAGTCATAGAATATTTTGTATATAATATGATAACAAATTTCTAAGTAGTTAAACCGTGATATTTACCAGAAATTTTTAATTCATAGACTGCAACATGCTCTCATATATGTATACTAGCGGACCCGGACGCGGCTTCGCCCGCTTAAACTATACGAATGCTTATTAGATATGTTTATGAAAATATGTAACTAATTTAACTGAAAAAAAATAAAATTAAACGTAACCAAAGTAAAATATTAATAAAAAGAAACTAAACAAAACCAGCTACGTTATTAATATTATCAAAGTAACATAAATATTTAAAAGAATTAAAATTAAATGTGTTGTGCTATGTTTTTGCAAGTGCATGTGGTTATTTACATAATACTCAAATACAATAAAAAAATATATATTTTTTTGTCTCTGTCTGTCTTTCTATTTCCCCGAGCTAATGTCCAGAATAACTGAACTGATTTTTATTGGACTTTCAGTGATCGATTTTACTGATTCTTACTCGCTTTCCTTGCGCGCGTACATAGATACTGTATGAAATAACTAAAGTCCTTTCTACATTAAATCTAATAAGTTTTGCGAGCAATATCAAATAAAATCCTAAAAAACTAAAACTACAATTAATTAAGTGTATAACAACGGTATAGATAACCATCCAACCTAGATGTAATAACCAATAATTCTTTCCTTAATACTTAAATAATATTATGCCGATGCCGCGCAGGGCCGCAACTTACACCACACCAAGAAATTAATGAAAATCTAACTAATCTACTACTCGAATAAGCGAAGAAAAGTGTAAATTAATTATAAACAGTAAATAATTACATAAAAATTAACAGTAGTTCGAAAATATATGAAAATTTACAAAACCGTCAAACTCATGTGCTCGTTCGCGTCGGTCATACTATGCCGCCCGAAGGCTAGGTCATTTCGAATTAGTGACATCTCCTTAATTATTTATTAGAATGTTATACAATAAGTAAACTATAATTTCAATCTAGATGAAATACTAAAAGTGACTATTATATTCATTTTCATAAGGATCAATATCAAATTATAGAATATACATACAACAAAAACCCGATAAATATAAAGTAAATTAATTAAAATGGTTACTTTTGCTCAACCTTTAGAGATAAACATGGTATATGTATCGCGGACTTTTTTAAACATTATTTAAAGGATAATATTTTAGTTAAACATTTTTATATGTCTCATAAGGTTGAGTCAGAGCACGCCATGTATGCGTTAAGCAAGCTCATTTTGGGTGACGTTTTCTTAAAACAACAATTAAATTTTGCAAAACGTTGCTTAGCAACGGTCGGTTGTTATAAACATAGCAGAATAAATTGCCTGTCAAATTAAAAAGTTTTTTAATATATTATTATATATCGACAATATTACAAATATGAGAAAAAAAGTAACTTATGTTCATCCGAAGACCCTCAAGTATCTCTATATGAGTATTTTATCACAATTGAATTAGCGGTTTGGCCCTGATTGCGTAAAAGACAGACAGATAGACAGACAGAGTTACTTTCGAATTTATAATATAGGTATGGATAATAAAATAAAACTATGGAAATATCAATATCAGCTCTTATTAACATAATGACCGTCATCATGCGCCAATGGAACAGTTCTTGACTGTAAACTTGTTGATTATGGACTCGATTCCCTCTTGGAAAAATTTCTATATATAAATGCATAGTTTCTCCCCTTCGGTACGAAAACTGCGGCGCGGCGTAGTGTTCCGCCAGTCAAAATGCAATTTCAAATTAATGGGAAAGTGAGGAATGGAATCTTACCACTAGGTTTCCTCTGCCTCCCTATTACAATTAACATAAAGACTTTTCATTTTTTCATTTACTACCACGTTTATTGCAAATTAAACATGAAAAAATAAAAATTATCACTAAAGACATTTTTATAAATTTTCAAAGCGGTAATATTTAAATATAGTATTATAGTTATAATTTAATATATAATTTCACTAAGCGTATTCAAACTTAATACAATTGCACTTGTACTCAATGATAAATCAACACTAGTAGCTGTAATCAATTCTATGGCCCTAGTTAAGACAGCGCACCAGCCACCAGGTGTTCACTGTAATACCTCAATATTAATATCATTAATAAGCGCCGTAGGTCCGCTGTGGATTAGGTAATATAAAAAAAACAGCTTCACGCAGTATCCCACACACAGCAGGGAAGGCAGAGGGAAGTTAGTATTAAGACACTCCGTTCCCCACTTTCCGCCGAATTCTGGAGGCTTTGTGTGTTGAGTGGCGCAAATCAACATAGCCTCGACACCAAAGCAAAATGAAAATGTAAATTTAAATATTTCATCCACTCGAGTAGGAATCGAATCCACAACCAGTCGCGTTACAGTCACACTTTGTACCACCGCGCCACGGCCGGCCTCAGAGTGGATTATTTAATATGTTTCTGTTAGCTTCACACTGTCACGTAACTAGATTGACAGAGTGAACCTGGTAAACTTGTAGACACTCTGTTCCTATTAAACACTCTTTCGTTCCCTACCAACAGCCGTATAATGGAGGCATTGCGTATTGAGTTACCGAACTCAATGCTGCGCTTTGCTTCGACACCAGAGGAAATGTAAAATATGAAATATTTTATATCGTCTAATAGAAATCAAAGCCATAAGCCGTTGCTTTTACAGTTGCACGCTGGTGCCCCTGATTTCATTTAATGTATACATTAAAAGTAAATTAATTAAATAGGTATAATACAGTCAAAATAATATGAACGTAAATCCTCAGCAGTATATCGGACACGATACTCGAGGGTCTATCGTATCGTACCATGACGTCACAATAGCGCATAAGGAAAATTAAAAAGCAGCGAAAAATGCTGTAGGGTTGGTCTTTCTCAATTTTTAATAGGAACAACTTTTGTTACGACAGCTTTGTTCTCACAGTTGTCCATTTAGAGATAAATTACATAAACATTAAATAATAATAATATAACGTTTTTATTGTGAATACTAATTTTATTTCATGATAATACATTATTTCGCACACTATCTCGTTCTGACGCCTGCCCAAGCGCACGGGTATGGTATGGGATGGGTCAAAAGTTATATGCACCAGCAATATTTTTAAGTGACGTTATAGTATACGATCCCTACATCGCGTGTACATTAAATATTAAACTAGAGATCTTGTAATAGATTTAATTATAGTGTTCAGAATGTAATTATATGTTAATGTAATTATATATATCAACTAATCATATGTTTTTTTTATTTTCCCTCGAAGAAAATACTTATTTTGACCCTTAACAACAAACTAACGAGAAACTTATAGCTATTATATCTCTAAACGGACAAGTATGACAACAAAGCTGTCATAAAAAAGTTGTATTCATACGGAAATGACCTGTGACATACATCTTATTACTATTGGAGAGTGGTCCCAGGTTCCATACATTTTTGCCCATTGTCCTTTGGGAAGATAATAAAAGCAGAGGAAAAAATACTGCATTTCTCTTTATTACATATTAACAACGGTCCTAGTCGTTACTCTATGAACCTAAAATAATAATTATATTGTTTTCTTTAAGAGAAAGTGCCAACCGTCGTCATGCACGGTGAATGAAGAGCGAGTATTTGTCATATTTTTTCAATATTTAACTTTTTGACTGAAGCCACACCCGATATTACTTTGACAATTGGCAGCTAAGTATGTCAGTATATATTGATATAAAAGAAAAAAAGGATTTAAGACATATTTATGAGATTATTACTTTTGTAACATAGAGTAATACGATTATTTAACCTAAAGTTATATTGATAAATTATGTCAAAACAATAAAATAAATTTAAAATTGAGGTAAATTCAATTTAAAACCGTATTTATCATCTTCAAAATTCGTTTTTATTATAAACTATTGTAAGAAATCGGAAGCGGTTAACGTTTTCAAAAAAACACGATAAAAACACACATCGTCTATATGTTTCTAAATTATTTTAAAAGAGATACTATGTAATTGCAATAAGTGATATGTATCACCTAATAACAATACTTCACACTAGTTTCCTTCCAATAAGGGCCGTAGCCTACAAGCAACTGTCCCCAATTGATACAATTTCATTGCTTTTATAGTTATTTTCACCTAAATCTACCCTATTTTACACGATTTCGCTAACACTATTGTATTAAATTTTGTGACTAGGCATACACAAATACAGTTAGTTGACTCTCGGTAACTCAAACCAGCGATAATTCGAACCTCTCTATAATTCAAAGTTGTCAAGAGTTCTTTAGATAATCTCTTTATATTTCGAACTAAATCAAAACATTTTTATGCACTCAGTAATTCGAACAAAAATATATTTTAAAAAATCTAGAATTCGCGTATAGTATATATCGTAATAGAGAAGAGTCCATATTAAAACAAGTTCAAACTTGCATTTGTTACTTATTTAGAAAACGTATAAAAATTTGAACGTAGCGGGAACCCGCGCCTCCTGGAAACCGACCAGGCGCTCTGACCACTAAGCCATACGTTCTCATCAAGCTACGTTGAATTTTTTATATTACATTTGTTTTTGTAATGATGACGTTGACACACATATCCGCTCAAATTGTTTTTTTTTAATTATAACTCAATTGATTAATTATTATACATTCATAATTGATTATTACTCAATAATTCAAACTTATACTTTTCTCTCAAAAAATTGGAACCATTTGACAATTTCGTAATATTTTAAAGGTCCCTCGAGTTTTGAAATTAACGAGAAACGACTGTATATACAATGTAAACATTACTATCCCATTCACTTACTACAACTATATGCTAACTGCGCGCGAACCGGTATATTGTTAAATATAGAAATCTACGGTTCTATTTTAGAGGTTATTCTTTCGCTCTTCACTATTTGTTCAGGTTTTACAGGTTAAGTAAAAAAACTTAATGGTAAACACTAATTTCTACTCTCTCTAGAGGCCAGTTGTGGTGCAGGGGCACAAAGCGTGACTTTAAACGTGACAAATTGTGGATTCGTTTCCCGAAATGAAATATTTCACATTTTCATTTCTTCGCTCTGGTGTCGAGGCAATCTTAAGTACGGTGTTAAGTTGTGCCACTCAACATGCGATGTCTTGAGAATTAGGTGAAAAACGGAGAAAGGAGTGTCCTAACACTAGCAGCTGGCTGGCAGAGGGAACTCTGCCACCAAAGACATTAATGTGAAATGAGTGCCAAGCTAAATGTTAAGTAATGTGTCGCTATCAACTTCAACGAAATATTAGTAGATCTATATGGATGCCGGGTTATGTTCTCTCGGGATAAAATTTAAGCTCTAAATTTGACTTGGCTATTTTTTAGAACTGGATGCTTTCTTATTTTCTGCTTATATGATTAGTTCTGTAATTCATCACTATATAAAGAAAGTAGTGGTAAATTATTCTTTTGTCCAATTAGCGTGACTTTTTTTATTTTTTTGGTTAAGCGTGATTCGTTTTCAAATCCAACGCAGCATTCTTCTAACCATAACTAATTAAATAATATAAGAAGAAACTACCTAGCATTCCATAGATATAATATGTGTGAGTTAGGGGTTCTAATTACAATCATATTAAACATATGACATCATATTAAAAATCAGTTTCACGCTGTATCCCGCACACAGCAGGGTAGGCAGAGGGAACCTAGTGTTAAGACACTCCGTTCCCCACTTTCTGCCGAATTCTGGAGGCATTGCGTGTTGAGTGGCAGAACTCAACGCCGCGCTTGACCTCGACACCAGAGCGAAGAAATGGAAATATAAATTTAAGTAAATATTTCATCTCCTCGAGTGACATCATATTGAAAATGTAAAGTTTATGTAGATTGCTATAAAAGAAAATATATTATATAAAAACAAAAAATCAGCTTCACACGTATCCCCCACACAGCAGGATAGGCAGAGGGAACCTATGGTTAAGACATTCCGTTACCTACTATCTGCCGAGTTTGTGGAGGCATTGAGGGTTGAGTGGCAGAACTCAACGACGCGCTTTGCCTCGGCACCAGAGCGAAGAAATGGAAATACAAATTTAAGTAAATATTTCATCTTTTTGAGTGGGGATCGAACCCACAACCAGTCGGATTAACAGTTACACTTTGGCCCCTGCGCCACGACTGGCCTCTAGAGAAAATATATGAATAGGCTATAAGTATTTAATATCAGAACAATAAGCGAATCACAGGTACTGTTGGTGACTATTATCAAAACACATAGTCCATGCTCTTGGGAGCACTCAACAAACTAACGAATAGAGTCGATAAATCCTATATTTGGAAATAGCTTTACGGAATATCTAGTCTTTGCTAGCCTAATTTAATAGCTTTTCTTTTCTTTAATCAATTGTAAAGAAGTTTTTGTGAAATGTTATTTTTTCTATTAAAATTATTTGTAACAATTTGTTAGGATATTTTTACATTTGTTAAGTGTTATTCCACACTTAGGATAGAAAAATACTTATTTATAAAATGTATAACAATATATAATATAAAAAATTAAATTAAAAAAATAAGTTGTAACAAGCGTATAAAAATTTCGACGTAGCTTGATTAGAACGTTTGGCTTAGTGGTCAGATCTCCTGGTCGATTTCCAGGAGGCGCGGGTTCGAGTCTCGCTAAGTTCAAATTTTTATACGATAAGGATGGAGGATGTTAGGATTTTTTTTCAATACATAATAGAAATATAAAAAAAATATTTATTTAAAAAAAATACTTAATACCTTAGCCATATTTATTCTAATAACCGAATCTTATCATCGACATGGAAAATATTTACATTACTGATTTTAGTGAATATAATACTTTTCTCTTTAGCGAAAAACATTTTAAAAAAAATAATCTGGCTCACATTAAGTTACAACGACCGCCATATTCTTTAAAATGAGCAGAAAACGCTTTAGCTATAATACTGTAAAGTTCCGTCTAAATCTGTTGAATATTTTTTCTGTGAAAATAGAACAAACATTCCTCCTTAGAAACTTTCAAATTTATAATATCAGTGGGATTTTATAATAAGCAGAGACTACCAACCAATCTTCTTGTCTTCTCCTTGTTTCTTCTCTTTTGACTTCTTCTTGTTTGGAAATTAACAATAAAAATACAGGCCGTTCTTATGTTGTTCGCAAAAACTTAATTCACAGTGGTTACTGTAGATCCAAATTAGGTAATTTGATAAAATTATATATAATACCAACTATTTAAAATGCAAAAAAGACGAAAATGTTTAAAATTACTAAATTTTCTTTATCTACGTTAAACAATGTTGTGGATCCATAAACATTTTTTTTGAACTTCACACTGTATTCTGCGTATAGCATGGTAGGCATAGACAGATAGAACAGAAGGTTAAAACTCTCCTTGCTAAGTTCTGCAAGCATGGCCCAATTTTCGAAACATTACGTTGTGAAGTGGCGGACCTCAACGCCGTCCTGTAACTAGAAACCAGAACCAGTTATGAATCCCTAAAAATCCCTAAAAATAGTAAAATCTTGTAAGAATTTATTCTAAGGAGTTTTGAGTTCTGTGATAAATTACTTTGCGATAAATAAATAAGTTCTATTACTCTAATGTAGGTAATTAAATAAGCTTTATATTTTTATTGAGAATATTAAAAAAATTGAATTACATTAAACCTCATCTCATTGTAACATGTACAGCACAGAAATAGATTTCATTTATTCTCATCGCTATATAAACGTCAGTCCGTCTGTCAGTCTTAAACTTGACGACCCAGACAAATATATTGCGTTATTTATATACAAAAGTGTAACTTGTTGAACTGTTCATGTCATTTCATATATTCATATATTCAGTAGATATTTTATTTGTGGTAGCATTATTTGATTACAGTGAATCAAAAAAAAAGATTATATCTTCAATAATATATATCTATATATTAGTCTAAATAATAATTTAATAATAATTTTAGTTAAAATTTCTCGTAATTGACATATATCTAAGATTTTATAGATATTATATGTTTAAATTTACATTTTTTTTTATTCGTCGATTTATTTACAGTTGTATTCTGCTCATTTTTTTTAAACATTTCTAATATCTTGCTGCATAATAATATTAATATTGCATATTTAAAATCTAATTTATTCAAAGCCGTACGTCAAGCGTCACTCACTTTCAGAGTTTATATAAAAGCAAATCATAAATTAAAACAGCTTCCTTCAATATTTTGCTATAATGATCTAATTCTAACATTTAATTAACAAAGAAACTATAACAAATATATAAATTCAAAAATTCTTTAGATTTGCAATCTCCAACAAAGAATGGTACGATAAGTGCAACAGATGCTTCCAGAATACGTGACCGCACGTACAACCCTCGAGCGCGGAATCCGGTCCCAAGACCCATTTTAGTTATAAAATATATTGTCCGAATACTAAGATTTTTTATATAAGAAGAGAGATATTTTTATAGCATTATGAGTGTATTGTGTATTTGTTGATTGATATTTTTTTTGTAATTGATATTACTTGATTACAATTAATTGAGGCCACTCGTGGCGTAGGGGCACACACTGTGACTGTAAACGCAACTGGTTGTGGGTTCGATTCCCACTCGAGGTAATGAAATATTTATCTAAATTTATATTTCTATTTCTTCGCTCTGATGTCGAGGCAAAGCGCGGCGTTGAGTTCCGCCACTCAACTCGCAATGCCTACAAAATTCAGCGGTAAGTGAGGAACGGAGTGTCTTAACACTAGGTTGAGAGAGAAAGAATCTTAGGAAGCGAAATCATCTAGATATAGTCGCTTAGATTAGATTAGATTCTAGAATAATAAATTTACCATTGGAATAAGTTTTTTTTTAAGTTCACGCTGCATCCTACATATAGCAGGGTAGCCAGAAAGACATTAGTATTGGGTTACTCCCTTCTCCGAGTTCCGCCGAATTTTCGAAACATTGTGTGTTGAGTGGCGGAACTCAACGCTGCGCTTTGTCATATTACCAGAGTACGAAAATGAAAATATAAGCATAAATCTTTATATTATTATTATTTCTACCTAATGAGAGCAAACCAAATATAGTCAAGTGTGACAATATCTTACATTGTAAAAAATATAATAAATATTTATAATATGAAGCTAGTATATATTTATGTACTGATAAATTGAAGGGTTAAGCATTCTCAGAAAGCGCAACTCGCATACTTGCCGCTTGAGTTAAGTCATCAAGATATTTAAAGCAAAGTAGGTACCTACTTTGCTTTCAACTTTTAAACATTTGAAATTTGAATTATATTGTTTAGGTTATTAGTCCTAAATATAATACATTTTATTATTTTAATCAACTTTGGAACTTTAACTCGATTTACCTTAATTTAATTATCTTAACTTATATTATTTACGTAGGTTTACACTAAGAGATCTAAGAAATCGACAAGAATAATAAATCACTCGGATTTCCGCCTTTATGCAACGTGTGAAGCGATTGAACCGAATGTTGCATTTTGTTTGGATTACAAGAAAGGAAAATCTTATACAAGTTGTAGCTTCATTTAGAGTATACGAACAAAATACACTATTTTGTAAGTCCCGCACACAGGGTGTGCAGAGGGAACCTAGTGTTAAGACACTCCGTTCCCAATTTTCCGCCGAAATTTAGAGGCATTGTGTGTTCAATGGCGGGACTCAACGCCGCTCATTGCCTAGACACCAGAGAGAAGAAATGAAAATATACATTTGAATAAATATTTCATTTCCTCGAGTGGACATCGAAGTCACAACTGTCGCGTTGCAGTCACACCTTTGTGCCCCTGGGCAACGACAGTCTCTACTGTTTCGTAAGATTTAAAGATATTTAATTACATCATGATCATGAGACCACCAGACAATTTGTTTTTAAACGTTTACTAGATTCTGTCCCACAAAATATTTTTTTATAGTATCCATCTATTGCTTTTGCGATATTTTTGTAAATAATACTACAATAATATATTTCGCTATACGAAAATATATTTCAGATGCTAGAAGTTTTTGAAGGTTTACTAAGTGCCAATCTATACGAGAATAGTCCACTTAAAATAATTTCTTAAGAAGCATTTATTTTTAATGTATTACTTAACAAGTGCATACGTTAAAAAGACGTGGGCCACGACTTGTGGCCCAGTGCCACAAAATCTGTCTGTAAGGGCGATGGCTTTGCGTTCGATTGTTCGGGGGAATTATTTTTATTTCCTAGTTCTAGTGACAAGACAAGAGATACTTAAGATTTATATTTTCGGAAATTGGACAGAGAGTGGGGAACGGAGGGTCTTAACTGTAGGTCCTATTTGGGCGATACAAAACACGACATATAGATATTAAAACTTACATAATATTTAAAACATCGCGTCAGAAACACAAACCACGAACTACGAAACTAATATTAATATGAATAATAACATTCAAAGAGCGTTAAACTCTGTTTTATAAGTTTTATATATTAAGAACCATTCAAGAAGGCTATTAAAAAAAAAGGTTAACAATTACATACTATAAATAAACAGGTGATATGATCGACCTAGATTACGTCCTAGATCGACAGTGTCCTGAATTAAGTCATGTTTAATTACTACGCGTCCTAAGTCACGGTTCGAAAATGAATAATGCATTGCGTTCTTTGTTTCTTAATACGTTAATGGTCCAGTCGCTTGAGGTTTCTTCTGAAGTAAATATCTACTGAGCTAAATGTTTATATACAAAAATGTTTGAGGCCAGTCGTGGCGCAGGGGCACAAAGTGTGACTGTAAAACCAACTGGTTGTGGGTTAGATTCCCACTCGAGGAGATGAAATATTTATTTAAATTTATATTTCCATTTCTTCGCTCTGGCGTCGAGGCAAAGCGCGGTATTGCGTTCTGTCACTCAACACGCAATGCCTCCAGAATTCGGCAGAAAGTGGGGAACGAAGTGTCTTAACCTCTGCCTATCCTGCAGTGTGTGGGATACAGCGTGAAGGTGATTTGATTTATAATAAAATAATTTCCAGCTAGCTAAAGAACTTTATAATCATAGAATCTTCTTTCTGTGAACATCTCGCGCTCTTTCGTTCGGATGTCAATAAAAGTTATAATAAATATTTTTAAAATGTTATTCCACACTTAGGAAAAAGAAATACTTTATAAGAAAATGTATAATTTTTTTTAACGTAGCCGGATTGAATCCACGCCTCTTTGGGAACCGTCCACGCGCTCTGATCAACTAAGCCATACGTTCTCATCGAGCTACGTCGAAATTTTTATACGCTTGTTACAAATTATTTATGTTATTAGCATATATTATAGATAAAATAAGATTATGTTTTCTTTATAGATAAAGCCTAGTGTTAAGATCTTTAATTTCCATTGACGTGATAAGTGCTGGAAATCAACGCTGTGCGTTGCATCGTTACCGTAATTTTCTCGAGTGGGAATCGAGCCCAAAACCAGTGAGTGACGTTTACAATCACACGCATGTGCTTCTGCTCTCCGTATATATTTTATGTAATGTATATATAAATATTATATATATATCAATAATACGTGAAGCAAAAATGTGGAACCCCTTTTTAAGAAAATTGCGCAGACGGAGGAGTGTGAAATTTGGCACACTTTCTTTTCTGTATATCTATTTTGTAGGTAAAAAAATATTCTAAGAATTTCTTCACCTTTTTTAATTGTATTGCATTGAGTTGCATATACATAAGCATGCCCCAATTGAAAAACGCATCATAAAATCTAATATATTATATATTTTTTAATCTAATTAAATACAAAACACTCTACAAACTAATTTATAAGTTGCCAGTGAGGTACAACTACAAAATAAATATCCATTCTATTCGTGTAGTAAATATAAATAGCGATGAAGTCACGTTACACAGTTTGCCGACAATGTTAGAAAACCTGTTGAATTATAAAATGTCACTAAATTATACCAATAGTATATGCGAATGCTCTGTGCATCTGTCTGTTACGTCGAAAGTACTAAACCGATTTTAATAAATTCAATACAAGTAGCTCAAGCACGAAAAACTATCGAAAAAGTATTCGTATCGTCATCGAGAGCAATTTGTATAGGAATTGAACAGCGCCCCTACCGTACGTAAAGGGAACTAGCTCATGCCAGCACGAACCATTTTTTGTATCGTGTTACGTTCGACTATCGAGATACTCGAACGCAGTAAACAACAATTGGTAGCACGAAGGCCCGTTTTGACGTACGGTATCGAAGACGTCGAAGATTGGTCGTCGAGTGCGTCGGGACTTTATTCGGTTAATATTTGTCAGTGNTTTTTATAAATTTTTCTTCATTTTCAACGTAAATTGTAATGTAAATTAAGATAAATAAATATTTTGATTGAATGTTTTAACATTCACCATTTTATTTGGTTTTTGAACGTCCATTTCATTCGCTCAGTAACATCTCTAAGTCTCGTTAGCATGACGTCACCTACTTAATCCTATCGAGTCCTCGATAGTCGATACACTATGGTTCGTGCTTCGAACTTTGTAATCGTATCGTCACCTCGAAACGTTTACAATACGGACTCGAATATTTTTCGTGCTCGACCCAAAGGATGATCGTAAGAAAAAAATCGATCGAAGATCGTAAGAGAAATTGAAGAGAAAATCGTAAGAAGAGAAGAAATTGGAATAGGAATGTTTTTGAAAAATGAAAGTTTTAAGAGAAAGCGCAAAACATAATAAATTTACATATTTTTCAAAAAAGTCCGCGATAATATCGTCTAAAAAGTAACTCACAATAACCATTTTTCCTTTTACATTTACAAAAAAAAAATCGTCGATGTTGCCCCGACTTTAGTCGGGGTTTTTTTATTATGTTATCTTATAGCTCTAGTCTTCTATATACTTTGTTTTTAATCAATATGACAGGGGGTTTTTTTTTCTAGTAATAGATAAAAAATCATTTAAAGATTTTGATATGGAGAAACATCAGGAAGAGTGCAGTATAGGCTATATTGTCTTAATTTGGCGGAAAATGGGGAACAAAAACTACTGAGACAATCTCAGATAGTAATATTTAAAGTTAAATTACATATGTCAACATAAGTTATATTTTTTAAAATTTTCAAAACAAAAAGAAATTGTAGAAATTTCAATAATGTAATTCAATATATTAAACAATTCCACATTTTCCACTAAACGGGTACTGTAAACATAATAGTATATGTTTACAGTACCCGTATATAAATCGTTTCTTCTGAATTATTAACAAGTAGGTTTTAATTAAGTTTTGTAAAATTTATAAAATAGACATAGGGAACGGTAGTATTAAGACACTCCGTTGCCCACTTTCCGCCAAATTTTATTGCATTTAAATTTTATTGCATTGCAATAGCATTGCGTGCTGAGTGGCGGAACTCAACGTTGCACTTTTCAAAAATATTCTTAGAAAATATAAGTTTGAATAAATGGGTTTGAATAAAGTAAGCCCACAACAAGTCACGTTTACAGCCACACTTTGTGGTGTACAAAGTGCGCCACGACTGGCCTCTAATCAAAATATATTTAAAGAGAAAGTTTTATTTCTCAAAAAAAATATGAAAATATTACCACAAATTCTATAAAAAATAAAAATCAGCTTCATGGTGGATACAGCTAATCCCTGCTGTGTGCGGGATACCGCACACAGCAGGGTAGGCAGAGGGAACCTAGTGAACACATTCCGTTCCCCACTTTCTGCCAAATTCTGGAGGCATTGCGTATTGAGTGGCAGAACTCAACGCCGCGCTTAACCTCGACACCAGAGCGAAGAAATGGAAATATAAATTTAAGTAAATATTTCATCTCCTCGAGTGGGGATCGGACCCACAACCAGTCGGTTTTACAGTCACACCTCGTGCCGCTGCGCCACGACTGGCCTCAACACATACCAAATAATTATAATAAATGAATTATTAATTCTGCCTACATCTATCTTCGTGCAAATAAACTTTATACGTAAATAACAGTACGCAAATTCAAAATAAAGGTACCAATTAAAATCTTAATCTATTTTAACCCTTTAGGGAGCTGCAAGTTATTAGCTAGTGACATTATTATCTGTACAATTTACTTGAATTACAATATATAAAGCACCGCCATACTCCATTATATGAATAATAAATTAGTTAGTTATTTACACTACTTTATGGTAAATGCTATAAAAATAGATTGGTATAACTAAGTCTGTTTTACATATAGGTCTTAATAGTTTATGACAAAATATTTATATAGATCGTTAGTTTTTTTTACTCGTTTGTGTTTGTGGCATTCAAATCCATAATTGATTGAACCACTTTGCTCTTGCCGCTTTGCTTTGCTGTACTTATATTGCCATTACGTGAAAATATATACAACAGGCATGGAAAGAAAACTCAGTGTCATTACACTTCGTTTACCGTTCTCCGATCAAACACGAGATATTTCGTGTTGAGAAACGGAATATATGTAATATTTTTTATTGTATTAAAATATACACAGCAATTCACTAAATCAAGTGGATTTCGGCATATCGAACGTTATTTACACACATTTATACTTCCCCCGGCCAGTTACCGTCTCCATCATCACAACTTAGTTATCCAAATGAATGAGAACAATGGAGTTACAAACAACTTGTATAACTAACTTGCATGTAAAACAGTTAGAGCTAAGTTAGGTTAATAGTGGTGAATAGATAATGATCGGATATTGTTAGTGTGGTGCTGTTTATATTGATTTGTGGCAATTTGTGGTAACTAACTGGGAACCTAGTGTTAAGACACTCTGTTCCCGTTATAGCTCAATGTCACGTTTTCCCTTGTTATAAGTTAATAAATGAAGATATTAAATATTTAATTTCCCTCGTGGTCATTTTGGAACTCACAACCTGTGGCGTTTATAGTCGCTTGCCCCTGTGCCACGACTGACCTGAATCCGCTATATCTATTTACTTATTTATTTATTTATTAAATATATTGATAAAATTTTCATTAATTGACCTTGACTATAAATTTTACGTAATATTTAATTACCGACTATCGGTATGCAGTCTCATATAAGATTACGAAATCGGATAAATACATAAATTATTATCAATCGCGTTCATCTTTTATAATTATATGCAGATAACGTAAATTTAAATGTAATAAACATATATTATAAGTAAATAAATGTTAATATTAATAATTGAATAGTTTAGTTAATTTTTCAATTATTTTTTTAACGTTGAGCTTTATGCCGGTTCTCTCTGTGAAGACACTCCGTTCCACACTTTCCGTTCGAGTTCGAACGTTGTGAGTTGATAGGTGGAACATAACGCCGCGCTTTGTCTTGCTTAAGCGAGGAAATTAATATTTTTAACTTTCATAAAGTGTTATTTCACACTTAAGAAAGAAAATATTTATTCATAGCGAGATTTGAAGCCGCGCTCCTTGGAAACCATCTAAGCAGTCTGACCTAAAGAACATAAGACTTGGTAGGCAGAGCGTTTTGACGGTATTAAATTTTTACACGTTTTCTAAATAAATATTCTTCTTTCCTCGGAAATGAAATCAATTCTTTATCCCTAAGGGGAATCAAACACGCAACCATCGCGCTTAAAGTCAGACGTTGTCCAGAACGCCTTTGTCTATATTAAACCATAAATATACTTACAATGTATTATCAATATGAATAAATGACTTGATACGTCAAGTTCGTGAACTGAAAACTAATTTTAACTTTCTAAATCAATAATTTCAAATATAATAAATGATACGTTTCCCATGATGCCTGAGTATTTAACTAACATATAACTCCATCTCTCCGCCTCCACGCGAAGCGCGGCGTTGAGTTCCACTACTCAACGCGCAATTCCCCCAGAATTCGGCGAAAAGTGAAAGTTAAGACCAGCATCTCAGGTTCCCTCAGCCTACTCTAAATATCTCTTCGTACGCTTATCAAAAACTATCGGAATAAAACATTAATATTCAAATTCAGAGGTATAAGCTTCGGGAGCACGCTTTGATCTATAGTAATTGACAGAGTATCGATATCTTACGTATCTCCAAATAGGGTTGGTAACTGTTAAGTTTATTCAAAAATCATATGCGTGTTAAATTTAATAATATCCCATAATACAGTCCATTGTGACAAAGTAGGACAACATGATTGTAAACACGATGGTTGTGGGTTTGATATCCACTCTTCTGATGAGATATGATTTATTTTCATTTTCCCGCACCAGCAAGACAAAGAGCGGTGCTCAACAATCAATGTTTAGAACTCGGATCAACAATAGAAAATGGTATGTTTTTGACAATAGTTTCTTTCAGCTTACCCTGCTATATATGGGATAAAGCTTGAATTCTAAAAAAAAATTTTTCTGTTAAATATATGCAATACTGACAAATAATGTACCAAAAGATATAGCTTAAAAGGCTAGCGTACTTGTTCCTCAATTATTTTTTTCTATGTACTGGCAACCCTATAACTTCAGTTGTATCAAATTATTATAAAATCGGATGAAGGTTGGAAGGCTTGAAATATCGTGGAATGTTAATAAGTTACTACGGCTATATTTTATGTCGCAAGGGAATGATTTCGAAACGAAGGTGGATATCATCACGTTAAATTATGAGAACGTATAAAAATTTGAAATGATGTTTTAGCAGCGAGAAAAAGCGTGCTTTCTGCGTGCAGGATGGGCAAAGGGAAACCCAATTTTAAGACACTTCGACCCTTACTTTCCGTCTAAGTTTAGAGACATTGCGTAATGAGTGGCGAAACTCATCGCCGTTCTTTGTATAACAGAGCTTGAAAGAGAAAATTATTAAATATACTGTTATAACTCATAGATTGAAGTATATAATATTTATGTATAAATACATATTATATAAATAATATAAATAAAAATCAATAAATCAGCTTCACGCTGTATTCCCCATACACAGCAGGGTAGGCAGAGGGAACCTAGTGTTAAGACACTCCGTTCCCCACTTTCTGCCGAATTCTGGAGACATTGCATTTTGAGTGGCAGAACTCAACGCCACGCTTTGCCTCGACACCAGAGCGAAGAAATGGAAATATAAATTTAAGTAAATATTTCATCTCCTCGAGTAGGGATCGAACCCACAACCAGTCGATTTACAGTCACACTTTGTGCCCCTGCGCCACAACTGGCCTAATAAATAATATTATGATATGATATCAAGTTTTTGTATGAGTCACAAATAATTTCGTTTGTGTCTATTAATATTTAAATATATAAAATCATATCAAATATTAATATGATTTTATATTTTCCAAAAGAATTTTAAATTTTGACGTTTATTAATTCTGTCTGTACAATTTCTGTCACTTAGTTCTAGATGAGTACTCTAGTTAAGGTTTCTAAGGATAGATATCTGTTGATATCCCTCAAAAAATACTGAATTGATTTACATGAAACTTTAGAGTAATACAGCTTAAACATCAGAATAACACCAAAGACTCCAAGTTATGTAAATATTTTGTATAATTTTATATAATATGACAATAAGTTAAAGTTTTATATACATATGTGTGGTACAAAATATGCAAAATTAAATAACAAAAAAAAAGCTGCCAGATCTTAGTCAAAGCAACCTTGAACATTTAAGTCTATAAATGTATAAACACCTAAGTATAAACTCCGCGAAATTGATCTATGCTAGTAATAATTACAGTACCCACAACCTAATTTACTTAGAAATATATCTCACAAAAAATCACATTCAAACAATGCACTATTGCACTTTGCATACGATAAACAAAACGCCAAAAAGATTTCCACCGAAATTCACGAGAGACGTCAAAACCGACTTGTATGACGGTATTCCTATTAGTAATATAGCGATGACGAGTAACGTGCAAATATAAACCTTATTACAAGTTACTTGAATATATTTTCGTATGCATCTTCAGTGATGCATGGAACCAAGTTGACGCGTTCATGAATATGATATTAGTGAAAATGTGTCTGAGCTATTTTCAGATGTAATTTTTGTTTGACAAGAATAAGGGTTGAAAAATATGAAGGCAGTTTATGGTGCTTGGGCTAATTGGTGCTTTTTTTAACGCCTGTCAGCATCAAGTGTTTACTATTTTGCAGTCTCTCAATTACATTTTTTTTGTAGGATAAATTTTATACTTTCTACTAACTTTCATACTATAATTTGCTGTTGTTGTGTCCTTAAAACCGATACTAATAATAGCATCTAAATAAAACTACATAACATCTATTATTTTTACATGTAAAATACCACTGTTAGTCCAAAACTAGAATTTCGCAGTCATAAATTAATATAAATAAGTGACAACTAACGCCCAATATTAATAACCTATCTCCAACGTCAATCTTAGATTGTTTTATACATCTATCCAATCTCTAGATTGAATAGATGTATAAAACAATCTAAGATTGACGTTGGAGATAGGTTATTAATATTGGGCGTAAGAGACATTAAATTTAACCCCACAATCTTCATGTTTTATTATTTTGGCATCGAATATTATTACTACTTGTCTTACCGTAATGACGTCATTTACTGCACTTTCCTTCTATTCACAGAGTGGAAAAACCCAGTGTGCTATCTTCTAACAATATTCAGGAAACGCCTACACTTTCTACGAATTTAAAATTCATTTACGAGCATCATGAACAGTTGTGCATTGAAAAATTTCGGTGTCGACGGTGGTATTAAAGGACATAGCATTTAATGTTTTTCGGTCGCCATCAATATATTTAATTGTTATATAATATATATAATAAACTAAAAACAATAGATAAATATTTTTTTATTGATAAAATCGTATGAGGCCATCATGGCGTAGGGCCACATGGGTGTGACTGCAACGCGACCATTGTGGGTTCAATTTCCACTCGAGGTAATGGATTATTATTTATTAATATTTTTCACTTCTTCGCTCTGGCACCAAGGCAAAAAACCGATTCTGTACGCACATCGACACATCGACTTCTTCTACGCAACACGCGATATCTCGAAAAAATCCGCCGAAAATGGGAAACGGAATGTCTTAACACTAAGTTCCCTCTTCCTACCTTGCCGTCAGCCGGATACAGTGAGAAGCTGTTGGAAAAAATGTAGAAGAATCTCTCTTCAATCCGTCCCTATTAATGCAAAGCCAAATGCAAAGCAAGGAGAGGGATTTTACAATAATAAAATATTCCGTATTATATGATATGTTGCCATACGTGCACCTATTAATATTTTGTTATCTTATTATATAGTACTGCTTTAGCATTTAATCATTGGGAAATAAGTTGTTTTGGCTCAATCACAAGTATTTTGATATCTTATTCAAATGCTGCATGTTGATTGTAAACACAATTAACCCTACAATTATAATTTGGAATAAATATGATATATGATATATATGTCAAAAACTTGACCCATGGAAATGTTTCTATTGTCTTTATTTCACGAATGATATTAATAATAAGTAGTGTCTCGAATCTCGATTCTCCTTGCCAACAAAAATTATATAGAAAATTGAAAAGATAAATAAAAGTATTTAGTTCCACAAATTTTCCATGTTATATTTTTTTTGTACTTAATATTACTGTATAAAATTTTAGATCAAGTTATCTTTCTATCATTATCTATCGATGAAAGTTAAATTAAGTAAACTTTTAATTTAAAAAATATATAAAAAATAACCCATTGATATTTTAGGGTTAAGTACACATCGTCTCGTATACGAAGATCTTGAAAAATTACAACATTAAAATTCATCTGTGATTATCTTAATGGATTGATTTCTATGCAAAGCGAAATATATTGAGAGATTCGTTATTATATTTATCAGAAACATACCACACGTAAGACATTTTATTATAGTTTTCAGACATGCCTTAAAAAATTTAATCTTTATTTTCTAAATTATTTTAATATATGTTAATAATATTATAAAAATATTGCTCTGCCACATTCAGGAAAAAACGCAGAGCTGATTTTCATTATTAACAAGAACGTAGTAGTGATTCAGTTATTTGACCATAGTTATATATTTGAAACTAAATGCATTTAAATCTAACCGCACTTAAATTTTACAAAAATGTTTGCTTTTTTAGTCAAACGAATTGCAGCATTGCTTCCTTCTACAATAATTATCCCACAATGATTGATTTAATAAAAAAATAAACATAATATCATAGTCACGATGGACTTTTGATGATTAATTCCAAAGATTTCAAATATAGTTTTTACAGTAGCAACCCGCTTACGAGTTCATCCGCTTGAAAGTGATAACTTTTTATTTATAAACCTATTAAAATATAATAAATAAAACACTAAAAGTCATGTGAAGTCCACTAAAATTCAATATTGAAAAATGTATTTAAATCGCTTATGGCGTTTCAGAGATTAACGTGCACAAACGCACAAACAAATAGACAAAAAAATAAAAAAACCTTGTTTTTCAAGTAAGTATTGTTATTAGGTGATACATATCACTTATTGCAATTACATAGTATCCCTTTCTAAATGGTTTAGAAACATAAAAACGATGTGTGTTTTTATCGTGTTTTATTTTTAAAAACGTTAACCGCTTCCGATTTCTAACAATACATTATTTATATATTGGCATAAAATTAATACAACATGGTACTAGCCATACACAAGTTAAATACTTTTTACTCAGAATAAATACTAAAAAATCAAAATATAATTAAAACAGGATTAAAATCGAAGCTTCGATCGAACAGTTACTGTAATAAAAGTTCAATATTTACAAAATCGAGGCTTATTACTGATACCGGCGAAATAATTGAATAACATTACGGAGTAGTACAATTACAAATCTTTTAATCACAATGTCACAGCTTTTTGTGCTTTTAATTAAATTTCGACCACAGACTGCGATGGAGTTTTAATGAAAAACTTTATATTCTATTAAGCTTTAGTGTAATACTGAGGCCAGTCGTGGCGCAGGGGCACAAGTGTGTGATTGTATATTAAATGTTATTATTTGTGGATTCGATCCTTATTCGAGGAAATAAAATATTCAGCTTCACGCTGTAACCCGCTCACACTAGGGTAGGCAGAGTGAATGTGGTGCTAAGACAATCCGTTTCCTACTTGCCGCCGATAAAAAATACTAATATTTAAAACATATATTCTATGTTAATTAGAATAACTGTAATATTTACTAACATAGACTGCATCCCGTACATAACGGGGTTTGCAGAGAAAACCTGGAAACCTAGTGTTAAGTTATGTTCCCATTAAGACACTTGCTTTTTCTACTTTACAAAATAATTTAAAATCAAAAAAAAAATCTAAAAAAACTAAATAGACTTAAAAACGATTACCATTTCAAATTACGTTCTGCACTGCCTAGTGCCAGTAAGTCTCCATTTACTCACATAAAATACTCGCTCGAATTATTAATATGTATTGAGATGCCGAGTTTTTATTACCATCTACCAAAGTAAAAATTCTTGTACTATAATTATAACAATAGTTCAACAAATATGAAGCCTCTGTAACGACTGTTCTGGTACTTAATTATAGAGATATATACACAAAAAATGGACGACTTGAAGATATATTGATTCATTCTTAGAAGGCATCTTCTTAAATATCCTTTGTCTTGTGCCGCTGGACCACACAAAAATTACGTGAGATCTAAACTGGTACAAAAATAATTAAAAGCCTAATTAAAGAGAGAGCTTCGACGGTATTTTAAAGGGCACAGATTCAAAAACTTGTTTCCAAAACTTAATATTTTTATACAACATATTTATCATTTTAAACAAGTGCTTTAAAATTTAACAAAATAAAAATTATTATTTACAATTAAGCATAATTTTATCTATAAATGTTAAATAGTTTTCAAGTTAAACTGTTATTTGATATGTGTGTAAAATTGTATGAAAAATATTTATAAGACGCCTTCATAGAGTAATTTAAGAAAACACAGTGTAGAAGATCACAAGAACACAGTGAGAAAATATGGAATAGTAAGTATTCCACTCTATTTTTTATGTAATAGCAGACATTCAAA
Organism: Heliconius hermathena; assembly: GCA_013403705.1. Lineage (NCBI taxonomy): Eukaryota > Metazoa > Arthropoda > Insecta > Lepidoptera > Nymphalidae > Heliconius > Heliconius hermathena. The sequence goes on along the minus strand of JAAIXJ010000054.1, from coordinate 675,351 downwards.
ACACATACGATCGACAATACGTCACGATAGGGCACGTCAGTAGTTAAGGGTTCATGTTAAATTTAACCTTTTAAAAATCTCTTAAAATCTCATTTCTAAATTGTATTTACCTCTGGATTATTCCTATTACATCTACCATACATACAGAAAAAAATTAAAAGTGCAAACGTAAAAATAACAGAGCACACTTACTTCCGTTCTTCATATAATTATGCATTTTATTATAAATACATTTTGTTATCAACAATATATATTATAAATATTAATGAGAAGAGGCTATCAGGAACAGTGTGACAGCTTCTGATTCTAAACACGGTGGGTGTGGGTTCAATCTTGACATAACTCACTTTCACTAGAGATTCTACGTATTACTCCGTTGAATTCTGGAGACATTGCATTTTAAGTGGCTGAACTCGTGTTCGTGGTTTTGCCTCGACACTAGAGCGGCGAAGAAATAAAAATATTAAATATTTAAAAAAAAATAAATTAAATTAAATTAGCTTCACGCTGTATCCCGCACACAGCAGGGTAGGCAGAGGGAACCTAGTGTTAAGACACTCCGTTCCCCACTTTCTGCCGAATTCTGGAGGCATTGCGTGTTGAGTGGCAGAACTCAACGCCGCGCTTAACCTCGACACCAGAGCGAAGAAATGGAAATATAAATTTAAGTAAATATTTCATCTCCTCGAGTGGGGATCGAACCCACAACCAGTCGGTTTTGCAGTCACACCTCGTGCCGCTGCGCCACGACCGGAGTCATATTTCATTCACTATTATCTTTCATTACAGGTAAAAATGTTCTTTACAATATCTAATAACTAAATCATTTGGATATAACGCAAACGTACCTATTATTGAGATTTATAATCGACATTTGCATGGTATTAACATAATGTTGACAAAACGATAAATAGCGGATATGACACGATTGATGCACAGAGAATATTTATAAAATTATTGGATATGGAGCCATTTACAAATTTTCAGTTGTTTTTTATTTTCTTCATGCTTCTTTGCTTTTCGTTTTCTTTTAATTTATAAATATAATATGCAACTGTCGTTGCACAGCAGTACAGCCTCTGACTGTAAACATGACAGTTGAAGTTCGATTTCCATTCGAGGGAGTTATTTATTTTGCTCTGATAAGAAGACAAAGCACAGAGTTGAGCTCCATCACTCAACGTACAATGTGAAAAAATGTATATATTACGACTCTAAACGCCGCATTTTGCTTACTTAAGCAAGATACACTAAGTAAAGTATAAAGACAATATAATAAATCACGAGAAAAATAATTAAATACAATTATTTTTTATTCAACTAAACTTAATTACTTATTTAGAAAACGTATAAAAATTAAACTACTAAACTAAAAAAAAATAAAAAAAAAATTAGCTTCACGCTGTATCCCGCACACAGCAGGGTAGGCAGAGAGAACCTAGTGTTAAGACATTCCGTTCCCCACTTTATGCTGAATTCTGGAGGCATTGGGTGTTGAGTGGCAGAACTCAACGCCGCGCTTAACCTCGACACCAGAGCGAAGAAATGGAAATATAAATTTAAGTAAATATTTCATCTCCTCGAGTGAGGATCGAACCCACAACCAGTCGGTTTTGCAGTCACACCTCGTGCCGCTGCGCCACGACCGGCCTCTAAACTAAACTTAATTAAAATTATACAATGATCGTTAGGTATACCTATATTTTTCATTCACCTGCATAGAAATAGACATCTAATTACTAAAATTAAATGAAATGAAAAATAGTCTAGATTTAAAAAAGGTCATCCTTGTTTTTACGAAATTTATATATTACCACAATGTCCCGAATTCGAACGGAAAACGTTAAACTTATAATAAATAAATATAGATCCAGAACACAAAACCTTTCTGGCACCAATATACTATATTTATTTTGTTTTATTTTGAATAAAATCAACATATATTATATTATTAAAATAATATTCTATTTACACATTATGAGTTACATCCTACCGGTTTTATGTTCCGGTTAAAGATAATGTATATCATCGATATTAATATATATTTTATTCCCCTGACGGAAACTGCTAATTTTTTATTGAAATCAAATACATAATTGTATATGTATTGTTAGTTGCTGTGTAAATTTATGATTTATTTAAGTTTCACTCCTTTGTACATTTTTAGCTAGAATTAGGTCCCTCTGTTGAATGTAGAACTCAACACTGCTCTTTGGTTTCTTGCCTATTAAAATAAAACCCGTTAAAGAAGTTTACCAAAATTAAAGTGAAAACTGTATTTCTGATATTATCGTTGACAAACGCACAGAAAAACAGGTTTTTTTTTAATGATTGTTTTGGATTCTATTGTTTTGATAAATGCCCCCAGTATTAGATTTTCTTATATAACTTCAATATATAGACAACGAATACTTTGAGACCAGTCGTGGCGCAGGGGGACAAAGTGTGACTGTAAAACCGACTGGTTGTGTGTTCGATCCTCACTCGAGGACATGAAATATTTACTTAAATTTATATTTCCATTTCTTTACTCTGGTGTCGACGCAAAGCGCGGCGTTGAATTCTGCCACTCAACACGCAATGCCTCCAGAATTCGGCAGAAAATGGGGAACGGAGTGTCTTAACACAGGTTCCCTTTACCTACCCTGCTGTGTGCGGGATACAGCGTGAAGCTAAATAATTTCATTTTTATTATAATATGTGTAGATCAAAAACGATTCGTCGACCCCGTTGCAGTCACAAAGCAGTATGCACGTTATATATATTGTTAATACCACAGCCGATACCACACTGTTGGCGGCATTAGAGAATGAGATGGCTGAATTATTTAAAAGATTGACGAACGAAAGCAATTTGGTTGGGTTCTCGATCAACAGAGCAAAGACCAATCTCATGTACGTTGACAGAGTTCACCAGCTCCGCGAACTTGTTTGCTACCTAATCTGGGGGTTGTGATGGACTTTGTCTATCTTTGATCAGTAATCAGGGGGATGTAATAATGAGATTTGGCGTACAATACAAATGGCCAAAAATGCAATGAGAATAAGAAATGTCTCTTATACCGTCAAAACCTCCTGGACCATATGCGTGGCTGACAAAAAGAAGATCTACGTTTTCGAAACAACGTGGACAGTAAAGAAAACAAACATATATATTCTCCACCGGCTTAAAAACTAAAAACCAGATTAATCACAATATACTCCCAAAGAATACCATCTTACTTTGGCCCTCTTACTTTGAACTTCGATAAACGGTGGCCAAAGAAGACGGAAAAATACCTAGAGGCCAATCACGCACCTGATGGTCTAAACTTCACTTTCACTTTAAAGGACATCATCGGCATTCTGATAACCGAAGCTCTTAGGAAGACAGGGTGAAATGAAAGCAGCATATCAGTACTTTCACGAGCGCATATCAGAACGGGGATGACTTCAGAAATAAAGAAACTGCTTAAGCAATCTTCTTGGTCATGTCGATATAAACAAACTGTAACATTTAAATTTAACCACAATGTTATATCTATTTCGGGGCTATAATTTGCATAAAGTCAGAATTAGTCTCTGATGCCGTTAGATATCAATGATTAATGATATCTGCAAAAAAATAATCGCAAACGTCGGATGATAATATATTATTACAATTTTGTGGGAGTCTAACACAAAAAATATCTGGATTATTTAGAATTTAAATAAATTACTGTACTAGAGGCAGTCGTGGCACAGCGTCTGACAGTAAACGCCCCGGATGTGGGTTCAATTTCCACTCGAGGGAATGAAATATATGAATTTCCTCACTCAGGTTCCTAAAAACAGCACGGCATTGAGACCCTTCAATCAACTCGTAATACCTGGAAAATATGAGAACCGAGTGCTTAACACTTGGTTATCTCTGGCCCTACGGACTAAACAAAATTATATGTGCACTGTACAGTTAAGCTAAATGTAAGATTTATTTTATGTATAGGTATAAAAAAAAAATTAAAAAAATAAAAGCCAACTGCATAAAACTAAAAAGAAAAAAAAAACAAGCCATTGGGCTTGTTTTTTTTTTGTTTAACGTCACCTATCTAAGAACAGTTGGGTTATTAAGACAAATCTAACGATTTTTCAATTATGTAAATCCGTTCAGCGGTTCTGGAGACATGTGGTAATAAAGAATATTACATGCATACATACAAGATACACGCGAAAAACATAACCCTTCCTTAGCAGTCGGGAAAAAATAAAATTATAGAAAAAATAATAAATATAAAAATGATTAAAATCGAAAACTAGTATTTTAAACACGTAACAAGAATCATTTATTTACACACACAACAAGATAAAGAGAAATAAATTTTAAAGTATGTAAATACTATCATTAATATGCGAAAGTGAAACACTGAGCCAAGAAATGTTATTATACGGAAGATTAAACTTGAACTTGATATTGTTGAAGGTTATCGACAAAAGAATATATTATAGAATATAGAATATATTTTCTCATTCATCTGAGTAAATAAATTCTAAAATAATATATTTATTCTATTGGAAAATCTATTATATTATTGTACTAGTCATCGCCCGTATTTTTGTTTACGTGGGCTTTAAGATATAAAATTAATCAGCTTCACGCTGTGTCCCGCTCACAGCAGGTAGACAGAGGGAACCTAAAATACTCCGTTTCCCATTTCCCGCCGAATTCTGGAAGCATTGCGTGTTAAGTGGCGGACCTCGATACCAGAGCGAGTTAGAAATATATATTTAAATACATATTTTATTTCTTCGATGATCGACTTCAATCGAGTGGGCAAAGAACTCTCAACCAGTCGCGTTTATAGTCCCTGCGACACTACTAGACTTTAAAATATAAAGTGGTGAATCCCGTTTTTTTCTTATTTAATTCATTAAACTACACATATGTTGATGTATTTAAATGATGTACATATAATTTAATGTAAATTTTCTTTAAAAGTTATTTAAGGTGAATTCTGTATGACTCTATATGCGTCCACTTAACAAAAACAAGCAATCTATTTATAAAATGTTGCTTTCAAAATTTCAATTATTCCGCGTTTATATTTACTTCAAGACGTTTAACTCATACAATATATAGACAATATATACATATAAAGACAATACTCATACATATATAGACAATATATTATATAACATAAAATCAATTAATATAATACAGTGTATGCTCATAAAAAAAAGAAGACGGTATATTTACATATTATACAGGGTGGAAGAGGCAGCGCTCCATTTACGGAAACAGCATATAGGGTAAAATATTCCAAACCTATACCTAAAGAAATTAATCAAGATGCCTCAACAGTTTGGACGTAGGATTTTTTTTTCATTTCACGATTTTTATCCATACCTGTATTTCGTGTGACGCGATTACGTATAGATCCCAATAACATAAACACTTACTACTACAAAAATACTACTAAAGGTTAAACAACTTTGAACTTTATCGCCAATACATACGACTCGATTTCGAAATGAGGCGTGTGCGGCGGTGTTCCTTTGATAGGTTTATGTGTGCGTGCGTCATCCTTACAAATGGCGTTTTGTTTTAAAATGACAATTTTATTATTTATTTTGTTTGAAAAAAAAACTTTTTCATTTTTGGGAATTTATTTTTTTCTGAATTATATTAGGCTTTTATAGAGAAGTTAAAACTGTGGTTTCATTTAATGTGGTGCTGACACTTCCACCCTGTATATACCGAATTCTGGAGGCATTGCGTGCTGAGTGGCGGCGTTGAGTTTCGCCACTCAACACGCAATGCCTCCAGAATTCAGCAGAAAGTGGGGAACGGAGTGTCTTAACACTAGGTTCCCTCTGCCTACCCTGCTGTGTGCAGGATACAGCGTGAAGCTGATTTATTTGATTTATTTTTTTTATATATATTACATAGATACTACCAATCTAAAATAGTTTTCAAACTATATCCCACTATTACTAATAATAAACAACGTACACGTAAAAATGGAAGTCACATCACTAAAAAAAAACAAATTAAAATTTTGATCGGAATTTTTCTCATTCAAATTCAGGTCAACTACTTAGAAAGCGTCATCGGGATGACGGCAAATCTCTGAAGAGCTCGTGTCAACATTTGCAACATTCGGCCTCTAGAGACGAATGTAAAATATTATTATGCTTTCATTATAAACTTTGTGCTACGGTGATAAGAGTGAAATTGGCATAACAAATTTTCTAGTAATTTTGCAGGAGTCGACACTGCAAGATTGATTAACTAGTCGGTGAATGAACTCGGAAAATATCGTAAATATTTGGATACGTAGATTTCTATACCGTGTACGTGGTTTGTACTGCGATGCAGTATGGTGCTCTCTCCTAAATAAATCTATAATAAATCGACAAAGTTCAATATATTCTGTTTTATATTTTAGAAAAGTTTAGACGTAGCGGGACTCGAACTCGCGCCTCTTAGAAACCACCCAAGCGATCGTTGCCAAATAAACCATATGACCTTATAGGGGTACATCGAAATTTTTATAAATATATAATATAAGAATTTATTTTTGATTTCAGCATCCCTGTACAAGATATCTTTGTAAAATGTCGCGAACACTTTGATGGCATCACAAAGGCTTACGTTCCGTTCTCAATTTTTTTTTTCTTACTAGAATAACTATTTCAAAATTTAAAACGTTCTAAAGGTCAGCAGTGGCACAGGGGTATATATATAGTGTGTAACGTGACAGGCTGTGGGTTCGATTCCCATTCGGGGAAATTAATTGCTTAATATTTTCATTTCTTCACTCTTGCGTCGAGGTAACGCGCGGTCTTGAGTTCTCCCACTCAACAAACAATGCCTCCAGAATTCGGCGGAAAATGGGAAGCGAGTGTCTCGACACTAGGCACCCTCTGCCTACCCTGCTGCAAAGCTGCTGTTCTATAAAACATTCTATTATAAAATTATTTCAGTATTTAATATTTTAAGACTATTAATAACTTGAAGCAATGACGTAAGCTTATAAACATAAAACAGAAAATTCTGTAGAATATATTTATGATATACTAAAACTAATTGAAATTTTATATAAGAAAATTACATTGACATTTCTTATAAAAGTGAAGATGACCTCCTCGTAAGTACGATGGAGGGAGATCGTATAGCATAATATTACATATAATATAAGCAGACTTTGGAGAATCATAAATTTTATATCTGGTTTCTTGACATTTAGGTTAATTTAATTTTATACGTCAGCTTTGCCAGTACTTGATTCGAAGATTATTAGGACCAAAGCTATTTATGTGAGTCAAGAGACTATGGGAATAAATTTAAAGTAAACATTTTTTTTAAGATTCTCATTTTATATCATATAGGCTAGGCAGTGGGAACCTTGTGTTAAAACACTCCGTTTCCACTTACTGGAGCGTTTTTGTCTCGTTACCACAGTGAGGAAATTAAAATAAGTAATATCTTCAAGTGGGAATGAATAAACTACCGTCGTGCTGACAATCAGATGTTGCACTACGGTGGCCTAAACGGTCAACTAACTAAGACGGCTTTTAAGACTCTCATGATTCTTAAAAGCCTTATAATTTTGTATATATAACTTATATCTCTTAGTATTCACAACATTTTTAACTCCTTTTTTAACAACTTTAAATGACTGTCCTATATATATGAGGCCAGTCGTGGCGCAGCGGCACGAGGTGTGACTGTAAAACCGACTGGTTGTGGATTCGATCCCCACTCGAGGAGATGAAATATTTATTTAAATTTATATTTCCATTTCTTCGCTCTGGTGTCAAGGTTAAGCGCGGCCTTGAGTTCTGCCACTCAACACGCAATGCCTCCAGAATTCGGCAGAAAGTGGGGAACAAAGTGTCTTAACACTAGGTTCCCTCTGCCTACCCTGCTGTGTGCGGGATACAGCGTGAAGCTGATTTTTATGTATATAGGATATATTGATATTTCGCATTCACATCGCATAAAACAGCAAAAGGTAGTGAAACGGAAAAGCTTCGCGCGCGAATTTTAACACCACGCTGTGCAGAATATACTAAATAAGAAAACAAAAAATAATTAATACCCACGAGATGGAACCGAACCCACGACTGAACAATGAAAAACCAATAGTAAAATAGTCTAAAAGACAAAAGAAACCATTAAAATTACATATTATTAAAGTTTGAGAACATAAGAATTCAACGGTGTTGTTAAAATCATAATTAGATTACATTAGACACGATTTTTGGATATCGCGGCCTAGTAAATTATGTAAACACGTGTTAAATTTTAAACTTTATTTTCTCTTAGTTAAAGTTAATTTTAGTTTAACATTCGTACACGTTGTTTGGTAATTGGGTTTACCTCTGGATACTAATAACCGACGGTCACGGCAACCTTTATAACAGTAGTATGTTTCCTCAAATATGACGTCATAGTACAATGAACTTTTGTATGGTGATATCTTAAATCTTATATATATTTTTTTCATTTTTTATTAACAACATACATAAAAATAGACGAACATTTATGTTATATACATATTTTGTGCGTAAATCTATGACTAATAATATCATTAAATCTATATAATAATAAGCAGGAACTATGGGTTGAAATAGGATTTATTTAAATTTGAATTATTAGTTAATATTTTCTTTTGTTTTTTTTTTTAATTTATTGAGAACGTAAATAATATTTATTGAGGCTGTAAACCACACTTTGGAAATGTACATATATCTAGGTACATCTATTAACTATAAATATTTGTCTATGCTGTCAAAGTCCTGGGAAAAAGCTAGTTAAAATAAAATAAATAAATCAGGTTCACGCTGTATCCCGCACACANAAATTAGCTTCACGCTGTATCCCGCACACAGCAGGGTAGGCAGAGGGAACCTAGTGTTAAGACACTCCGTTCCCCACTTTCTGCCGAATTCTGGAGGCATTGCGTGTTGAGTGGCAGAACTCAACGCCGCGCTTAACCTCGACACCAGAGCGAAGAAATCGAAATATAAATTTATGTAAATATTTCATCTCCTCAAGTGGGGATCGAACCCACAACCAGTCGGTTTTACAGTTACACCTCGTGCCGCTGCGCCACGACCGGCCTCAAAAGCTAGTTACAATCAAAAATATAGAGAAGAGAGGTATATGATAAAAAAATATAAAATTGAGTAGATTAGGTTATGGCTTGATAATGAAGAGTTACTGCAAAACAGTTAATAAATGTTTAGTTAATTTATTACTACTTTTTGCAGCTTTACGTTTTTTTCCTGTATATATAGCATTAAATCTATATTATTCTATATATAGTATACTATAGTATATAGCATTAAAATCTATATTATTCTACGTAACTATATAAGAAGTATACTGACGTTAATTTTAACAATGATCGATAACTGACAATCTTATGAATAATAGTAAATTCAACAGAGCTTTCTATAATGCAAGCAAAGATCAAATAAAATGAAACAAATCTTTTTTCATGATTCTTATACCTATTCTTGTAGAGTGTTCTTGTGAGTTCAATTCCCAGTCGGGGGAATTAAATATTAAATATTTCATATTTTAATTTCCTTGCTCCGATTACGAGGCAAGACGCTGCGTTGACATCCGCCGCCATAAAATACCTCGAGTATTACGCGGAAAGTCGGGAGTGTGCTAAGTTCCCAGGTTCCATATGCCTACCCTGCTACCCTGCTACTATGCAAGATACAACTCGTTGCTATTAAACTAAGTACTCTTTATAACAAATATAAACTTTTCTTATCTAGAACTCACAGTCATACAAGAACAAGACAGATCGCAAGCGATAGCGCCACCGCTGGCAGAATTCCAAAGATTCATTCGATATGTCCCCGTTTTGCCACCGATATTTTTGTCAACGCTAATATAGTTCATTGGTTTTCTCAAATTCTTATGACTTCATCTAACGGAATGCAAAGATCAAGGGTATCGTTTTACAAAATAAATTTTAAATCGATTTCAAATTCTGGAGCAAGACTTCAAAAGACTATAAATGTGGATGGAGAACAAAGGAAAATAGATCTTTTTTTCTGTTATTTCAAATATTGATATTCTTCATCTATTGTAGGATGTTACTAAGAAATAAGAAATTGTAATAGAAAAGTTGATTTCGAAATTTTCAAACCATTTATCTTCTTTTTCAACACTTTCATTTAACCTATATTTCTTTACTCTTATGTCGTATACAATGATATATCACTTCGTTCTCCTAATGGGCCTATGCATAGGAGCACTTTGATTTAGGAGAAAGTGCCAGTAGCAGGTGGTGCAATACCGAATGTTGTCGTAACGAGACTTGTCTTTTTAATGTGAAAAAATCGTACTTGGTGGTGCTTAAAGGGTAGTGTACTCCTTCGAACAGAAAACCAGATCTAATATTAAATTAAATAAGATATAAAAATAACCCTTCCTTAGTAGTCGGTAATTACAATGTTATATGTATTACAACGTTCTGAATATAAAAATATTTCTTTAAATGGGGGTTTGAGATGGTATGGGATTCAAATCCACAAATTATTATCTTGTTCATGTTAACACGTGGTTTCCATATCGTCACATAAATTGATTATGGGGAGATCGTTAGGTTTTTCTTTATATGTAAATTCTTGATTTTTTTATCGTGGAACAAGATTCATTATCGTTGATGGCATGCTACTTATTTGCTAAGTTATTAGTAGAACAAACTTTTTTTTGTATCTATACTCGTATACTAAAATTATTAAACTGAAACGTTTGTTTGGGTGAATGCGCTAGTTTCAATAGCTACATGTTCGTTGGTTTGCTTAAAAATTATTTTTATAGGATTGGATAGTCTTTACACATTTTGTACTATCTGTACTTTGACTTACTTCGGGCACTTTGAACGTCTCATATATGATTAACAACTCTTAGCTCTTCTCTTTTTTACTAGTTTATTATAAAACTAGTGACCTGCTCCAAGCTTTTGTTTCCTAATAATAATATAATTTTGTAAACAATATCCATATCTATGTTGAAATGTAAAGTTTCATCCAATAAAACAGTTATTTATAGCAATTTTATCGAATAACATTCTTTAAAATAGTTAAATATAAAACTTTTTTTATTTATAAAGCGACTGAAATAAAACAAATACTAAATTTTAAGGGAAACTTGCCAAAAATGAATGTATTAATGAATGTATTTATCGTTAAGTTGTTTTTGAGATTAGCAAGAATAAACAACACACAAAAAAACTTTTTCTTTTGGTTATATTACCCTATTAAATACCACAAATAACATTTCCTCTTCTATATATTCAACGTATAGTACCATTTCCTACGATTTTATTATCAATATAGATAAGTACTTAACAATATAATAATCCAAACCACATCAATTACTACCTTGCCCTTCAAATGCTCTATTCAGCCTAAGTAGAAGGGCCTTCAGCCTAAATAGAAGGGCCTTCAACCTAAATAGAAATCGTATATCTGAGCCGGGCCGTAAAGCCGACTGAGGCTGTTGAAGCTAATTTCACTGCATAATGCTGTTTACGTCATACTATTTCGACCGTGGTATATAGACCAAGCTTACCGAGTAGTAGTACCTACTGTTTTGAATGCCCATAATTAATTTCTTTTAGAGAAGGGAACGCAGGGGTACAAAGTGTGACAGTAAACGCAACAGGTGGTTCGATTCTCACTGGAGAAAATGAAATATTCAATATTTTCATTTCTTCGCTCTGGCCGAGGCAAAAGTGCGGCGATGAGTTCCGAATTCGGCAAAAAATGAGGAACGGAGTGTCTTAGCACTAGGTACACTCCGCTTACCCTGCTGTATACGGCGTGACGCACTAAAGAATTTTATATTTTTTATTAAGAAAAATAATAAAAAAATTCTTAAATAATTATTAAATAATTAAATTTTGATATAATAGATATTTTAAAACACAGCTAAGTTATATATTATGCTTTGTTTTATACTGGTGTAACCGCTGTGTTACTGTAAAGTTTGAAATAAATCCGTTTCGTAGTTTTTGGGCGAAAATGAAATCACAAATATAGACTTTTGTACTATTAGTTTGATATATTATTTCTTAAGTAATAACTGTAATATAATTAAATCACTAAAAATAAAAAAATATACATCTTAGGAAATCTCTTGATTGTTTTTTTCAATTCACGCTGTATTCACGTACTCAGGGTAGGCAGAAAGAACCTGGGACTATAGTGTTGATACTTTCCTTTCCTATTAAAACACTCTCCTGACTCTCCGTCGAATTGAGTGGTGGAAGATAAATAGTCCTTTTCATTATTATATTTTAAACTTCTTTTGGACCTAGGCCAGTTTAAAAGTAGATTATAAAATTATGTGTAATACATCTATATGGTTCTTTTTTGCCATTTTATAAGTACCTATTACTTACATTTTACTTTATACTTTTTAAGTATCCATAAAACGACAACTACGTGATACATTTAACATTTTGTTCTGCGTAGTATCGTCTTTGGTGTATATACCATTTATTATTATTAGTTATTGAGAGAAAAAAATGAATTCTTATTTAGAAAACGTATAAAAATTTGAACGTAGCGGGACCCGAACCCGCCCCTCCTGGAAACCCACCAGGCGCTCTGACCACTAAGCTTAGCTTAGTTTTCTAAATAAGTATTTTTCTTTACTAAGTGTGGAATATCACTTTAAAAATGTTAAAAAAAAGAGTTGTCCGGTACTTAGTGTATAAACTCTGCTCAGCTTAAAATCAACAAGCGATATTTTATTATGATTTATCCTGTTATGTGCGGAATACAGCGTAAAAGATAAAAAAATGCTCATAAGCCGCTTTCTGGTTAAATACCGCTTTCTGGTTAAATAATATTTATCGTTAGCTAACTTTACTAATAAGCAATGCTTCTATAAAAAGAAAAAAAGTGTTTGTACATTAGATTTATTCTCTACGTACCTTACATGATGCAGAGTGCCCTATAAGATGCGTTAAAGATTAAAAAAAATCAAATTTAAAAGAAATGCCTTTCTGTGTCAAGTTTTTATTCCTAGCGCACTAGCCATTGTCATATCTCCTTCCATTCACGACTAATGTTTTTCCGATATCCGTACACTTTAAAATACATTTCAACTTCAATATAAAAGATATGAATTTTCATAGCATTTTTATTACAACAGACTTCATCATGACACACAGACTCAATTTGATTCTATAAATATTAATATTTATAAAGCCCATACGACATGAGTTTTTTAAGTATGTATTTACTTTTTTATCTTCATGCTGTATCCCGCACTTAGCAGGGTAGGCAGAGGGAATCTGGGAACCAAATGTTAAAATTTCGTTCCCCATTAAGCAACTTCCGTCCTCTTCTTTCCGAAGAATTCTACAAGCATGCGTATTGAGTGGCGGAACTCAACGCGAAATAACTGTTTGCCTCGTTACTATAGCGAAGAAATGAAAATATTAAGTATTTCATTCTACTGAGTGGGAATCGAAGCTGCAACCATTGCATTTATTTGACGCGAAGTCCCTGAGCCACGACTTACCTCATTTATATACATATATTATGAGTATGAAATGTATATGATATTTATTATATTACTTATCAAACGCGTCTCAGAAAAGGTCATACATGGTTCACTCATACCAGTATTAATATATATCTACTTCACAACACACTAACATGCACTCAAGTTATAATTTGATGGGATTTTTTCAACGGAAAAGTCAAGGCAGAGAGACTAAACTTTGGGTGTATGTATACTAGTATATAATTGCAATACAGTTTGTGTTTAATTGTGACGAGAAGTATCAAATCCCAGTAGAGAATGTTTAAATGTATTTATCACAAAGATATTTTCTAGGGTTCCATGCTTTGGAAGAAAAAACGGAACCCTAATTATATCTTTATGTCGCCCCGTCTATCAATACCATTTATTTCAAGATTGTGAGGAAATAACTGATAATTATTATCAAATGTCCGAGCCTGCGGTTTCTTGGAGGACAGAAAAAAATGTCATATGTTTGTGGACTGCTGCAAATTATAAAATTTGGCGAGAGAATAGAAGTGAGTACATACAATACTAACAAAGATCAAACTTTAAAATAGATTTTTTATTCGTATGTCATGAAAAAAAAATCGTTATAAACTTTCATATTAATCATTCATTTCATACAAAATCAATGCATACTCTCGCACACTTAATTTAAACAAAATTTATAAGTAAAAAGTTATTGTAGGTCAAAGGAAACGTCCTTTGACCTACAATAATGAAATTTGTACGGAACCGTAATGTTTTTTATTTATCGCTAAATGGTAATATAGAAGTAAAGATATTGTGTTGAGTGCTGAAATTCAACACCGCGTTTTGTGTTACCAAAACGAAGAATGGAATTAATTCATCTTTTTGAGTGGCCGCAAAACTTACCAAAAAAATCGTGTTTGCTGTCAAACGTTGATTCACTACAACGCGATGTGCTTATTTGGGACTATGATATTTCTAAAAGAGGACTGAACAACTTAACACTAGGTTCCAACTTCAAAACACGTGGGACATATGTAAATGTAAAAGAAAAAATATATCACCATTTTAGAGATAACACTGTCGATTGTACATTGTATATTCTGGTGTTATATTTTTTTTAGTATATTTTTTTTTGGTGTACCTAAAACAAAGACTTTTATTATTGTTAGTATTACTATACTGTATTTCTCCTTCATCGTTCATATATACCTATATGAATAATATTTATATACTTTTTTCAACCCATCTATCATTGAACTTATAAGACTTTACGAAATTTACTGAAGTAGTCAGAACACATCAGCGCAGCATTTTACTGTCATCATCGTGGATTCGAATCCTCATCCTGTTGTCAAGCGTGTGCGTTGGGTTCATCCACTTAACACATAATATCTCGAAAATTGAACACTGCGTGAAAAACGGAGTGCCTTAACACTAGGTTCCCTATGCCTACCCTGCTATTTGCAGAACCCAGTATGACACTAAAAAAAAATACAAATGTTTTGAAAACCTGCAATTTCTCCAAAAAAAAATCCTTTTTAATGCACGTCTACCATACACTAAGAATATTTTCCTCGAATTTCAAGCTTTAGTGTTTCATTCTTGCACTTAGCTATTTGTCTTAGTCGGACAGTACAGCTTTTATGTATTATACTACAGTTTAAATGACTATCTTTTTTAAAGTTGTAAATATTTTATGCAATATTTTCGGTTTCTCAAAAAATAAAAAAGTTTATTTTTTTTTGCTTATCAAACATAAAAGAATGATCAAAATGAAATACTACTGTTGTAGAATATCTTGAATATCACAATAAACGTAAAAGTTATAATATTTAGAAATAATTTACAAAAATGAAAGTCTTAACTTCACCCGTCTTGCCACAAGAACTCAGCTTAATTACATCAGCTTCACGCTATATCATGCACAGGGTAGGCAGAGGGAACCTAGTGTTAAGACACTCCGTTACCCACTTCCTACCGAATTTTTCGAGGCATTGCGCGTTAAATGGAAAAGCTCAACGGCGGGCTTTCGCCTTGATGCCAGAACGAAAATTAAATGGTATTAATAGTATAAATAAATAATAATGAATTCCCTCGAGTGGCGATTGAATTCACAACCATCACGTTACAGTCACACCCTTGTTCCACTGGGATACGATGGCCTCAATTCAATTTAATAGTACTTATAAGTTCATTATTGAGCATCGCTTTTGTCATATGAACAGTATTTAGCTTATCACCCGATGGAGAACATTGAAAGAATTATCCTATAAAGATTATATGATTCCTTTGCGATCTTGATTAGGGTATAGACTTTACTCGTTTATTAAATAACAGATTTCAATGTGTATTGAAGACTTTTCTTTTTAAATTTTTACTTATATTTTAATTATATTAAGTTGAAATTAATAGTATCAATATCATAATACTTTTTATTAGTTTGTCACAACACCAATCGTACAAAGCGTTGCGTGCTGATTTTCGACTGATAATTTTTAATGAGTGTATAGTGAACAGAGTGTTTTAGCACAAACTTATAAAGCTATGACGATATCTATAAAATATATCACAAAATCCAATATAATATAAGTGGGGAACGGAGTGTCTTAACACTTGGTTCCCTCTGCCTACCCTGCTGTGTGCGGGATACAGCGTGAAGCTGAAGCTGATTTATATAAATGTTAATTTTACACTTTTTGCATATAAATTTTATTTTAGACTTATTATACTAAATTGATTTATGAAAATTATATACATTGAAATAATTGCTTACGCGTTATGTCAGGCGCGGCTTAACTACATCTTGGCCTTTTAATGCAATTGTTTACTAAACGATCATATATATATNATATTTATATATATATATATATATATATATATATATATATATATATATATATATATATATATATAAATACGGAATAACGTTAATAAAATAATAATCAATGATTTTTTTTAATTAGCCGAAGTTATCTGACTATGCACACTACGGTTGTCAGTTCAATTTATACTCTGGAGAATGATTGATTTACTTCGTTCTAAGAAAATACATTTTTAAAAACTGTAAAAACCTGATGCGGAATACGACAAGACCAGCTTCTTAATATTATATAAGAAAAATGCGCTCTGGTCGTTGTTTTTTGTTCGCCAAACTTAATCAGCGTGTTGTTTATTATGGCTAACATATATATAGGTATAAAATTATAAATATAGTCTATATATTCCTTACTAAATCTTAACAATATCCATGCACTTGTAGACACTACAAATTTGAAATCAGATTCGCGATACTATTTAGTTCTATTTACAGTGGCCTGGTTTAATTAACATCTAGATACAGACACAGTATGGCGCATAACATCGCCAGTTAGCACGAAGGAAGCTATAAACTTAAGTGATACTGCCACCGATTCAACGACGCTTCGGTATAAATAAGCTGTATATAAATTGTTTCGTATAAAAATGTTATATGCAATTTGGTGAAAATATGGGTAAGAAAAAAGCCAATCATATTCGATATCCTACACCGTTAATAATGTGAAAATATAGAAAGCTTTAATAGTTTAAAATTTAATATTTTATGGAGACAATCGTGGGGCACAGGCAGAAAGTGTGACTGTAAAATGGTCTAGTTGTGGGTTCGATCCCCACTCGAGGAAGTGAAATATTTATTTACATAATTTCATTTCTTCGCTCTGGTATCGAGACAAAGCGCGGTGCTGAGTTCCGCCACTCACCACACAATGCTTCCAGGAAAGGAAACTCGGCGGAAAGTGGGGGACGGAGTGTCTTAACACAAGTTTCCCACTGCCTAATCTGCTGTGTGCGGGATACAGCGTGAAGCTGATTTAATATTTTTTATAGCTTCACACTGTACTTGCACAAAACAGGGTAGGAAGAGAGAACCAGGGAATCTACATGGAACACTCCGTTCGTATCAGGAACGAAAGTGTCTTAATAAACAGTTTCCTACTTTCCGCCGAATTCCTAAGGCACTACGTATTGAGTGAACTCAACGCCGCATTTTGCCTTTTTACTAGAGTGGGTAAACGATAATATTGAATATTTCATTCCCTCGAGTGCGAATCAGACCAACAACCCCGCGTAACGACGTCTGAAATTGTGGTAACATTTATTCCTTATTTATTCTGAACCATACTCAATATAAACAAGTACTGAGCTTACCAGGAATTACACGAACTCAAGCTTAAATAGTTTAAGAATATACCAGATACTTCCCATAATTACATATCACTGCCAATATATGATTATATTATAGTCCTTCCTTATCTCCGAGTGATAAAAGCGACATTCGCATAACAAAAAAGACACTTTAAGCAGAATGGATTATTCTGACATATTTATGAAAAATGTTAACAAGATTCCGCTTATTTCGCTTAATTATACGTAACATAAATGACAGTGTCGTTATTGGAACCTGATTTTCTCGCGCAATTTGCTGGAGGTGTAGTACATTGCCGTTTCGCGTGTAATGAACAGTGGGATTTACATAATACCGACTATAAACGTTCAAAGCGAATATTAATAAAGTAAAAACCGTTTGTCCTAATAAGTAACGTTTAATTAAATTAGTTTATCATATTTAATTAAATTATAACAATTATTGAGGACAGTTGTGGCGCACAAGCGTGCGGCAGGTTGTGGGTTCGAGTGCCACTCGAAGAAATTAAACAAATCATACTTTATTTCTTCGCTCTGGTAATTAGGTAAAACGCGGCGTTGAGTTCCGCCACTTAACACGCAATGCCTCCAGAATTCAGCAAGAGTGGAGAACGGAAGTGCCTTACTGGAACGGAGTGTCTATACACTGGGTTCCGAGGTTCCCTATACCTACCCTGCGATGTGTGGGATACAACGTGAAGCAAATATTATTATGTTCTGTACTTCTTGTATCCTTGTATTCTTTATCTATTATTATTTGTTATTTAATTTTAATATTATTGCACTGTGATGCAACTATAAAAATGAAATATAATATACCTAGAGATAGAAAGTGGCACTACGTCTGTCTAAAACGCGATGGTTGTAGGTTGAAATCCCACCCGGGGGGAATGAATTCAATTTAAATTGGTTCGATCACTGGCGTTGAGTGCCTTTACTCAACACGTAAAGCCTCGTAAATAAAGTCCCCTCTGTCTACCCTACTATGCGGACAAAAATGAAGTGAAGATGCTTCTTTTTTTTAAATCTTAAGAAAAAAAATCCTGTGCTCCCATGTGGTTTCCATGTTCTGTCTGAAACTATTATTAGTTTTCTACTTATGTTCCTTAATTAGTAACGTCATCTTTAGTGTCTATTTTTGTTGTGGTTATTCCAGTCTAGTTGAGCCCAACTATATAATCAAGGTCTTGTCTCATCAAAAGAGGAACTGTTAATGAACGTCAACAATAATTGGACTAGTCACAACATTTTTTTTTACAATTGTACAGTACAATAACAACAAACAACATTTGACGAATTTATTATATCTTGTAAGATATTATATAATCTTGATCTTGTAAGTTATACCTATTAATAATTTCTAACTTTTTTAGTATCTCATTTTATATTAATTGAATTGGTACTCGTATTTTAAATGTAAATTACTATATAAAATTACGTTATTTATATGAGACATGCATAGTTCACATTAAAAAATGATTCCTAATAAAATCTATTTCTTTTTAAATGTTCAACATACCTCAATGCAATAAATTTAATACAAATAGTTCTACCGATAATAAAAAGATAAAATTTAAAAAAAAAAGATTTGCCTTACTTTTTTAGCATTTTCTCTGCTAAATGGGTCGTCAATTGAACATCGGTAGCTTCAATACGATACAATATTCCTATTCCTTGTAGAATTGCTGCTAGATCATTTGTATCTAGGTCAGTTTTGTTCACGACCTAGGACAGTCGTTCTTGCTGAAAAGTTAAATGCATACATTTTTTACAAAAAATGTTTGTATATTCAAGGATTGGGAATTGAGATTAGGCCAAATTATTTGATTTCTATATTTTTATAGAATTCTGTTTAAAAAGAGTTCTGTTAAAGAATTCAGTTAAAGGTTATAGTAGAAGCCTGAAGAATAAGGAGGTGAGACTTAAGGCATATTACAAAATACATTCAAAGTAACTTTAATAAATCTTTTCCCGTGCTACTTTTCGGTTTCTCTAAAAGTACAGATTCTGTTTAACTTTTCGTAAAAGTAAATTTAACAATAACCTTTTCACATGTACAAGAAGATTTCACAATCGATGTCAAAGGATGATAGGTACATTCTTTTCACAACGAGTTCTATGGTAATAATGACGTATATAAAATTAAATGTTGTCAATACTTACGCAGTTAGTTGTTAGCAAAATTGCTTTTGAATATGGTGTTAGTTTCCCATGATTGATTTTTGCGTTTGAATCAGTTCGAAAGGGATCATAAATGTATTAAAAAAATTAAGAAAATTCGTGTATTTTTGTAATTTTATTATATATATTCCAAGTTCGACTCGTCGTTTATTAATATCATTTAATATAATAAAAATGTAGACTCTATCCAATACTAAACTAATTTCACGTTTACTATATTCTAATAACAAACGTCTGACCTGTGGTCTGATGGCGCTATTTCCTCCTTTAGAGATTATATCTTTAGAGATATTATTACTATCATCATTAGTACTGACTTTATCGCGACGGTTGTAGGATCGATCTCCACTCAATCAATTATATTTTTTTAATATTTTCATTTCTTCATTCTGACACCCAGGCAAAAACACGGCGTTGAATTACGCCACTCAACACGCAATGCCTCTTGAATTTGCCAAAAAAATGGAGAACGGAGATCTTAACAATAGGTTCCCTCTGCTTACCCTGCTGTGTCAGGAAAGAACAGAATGTACACTAGATTTCCTTTAGCTACTACTCTCTTTCTATCTCTAAAACAGATTCAAACTCGCACTCATTGCTAATCTAATAGAATATAATAAAACAACGACGTTTCTACATCAATATTAATATTTAATATGTGTGGTCCATTAAATAAGTAATCACATCAGGCTTATACACTTAAAATGATTTATTATCGTCTTGGCGCCACACTGTTATTGTCTAATTCGCGTGTGTATGGTGTTTGTAATTTCATTCATATAAAACATTCTAGTTCATTTAAATATTCGCGTTCTCATATATTTTCTGGAATTTGTGTGACTTGAAAATAAAACATTTCTATAATAGCATTTAGTAAGTCGTAAAAATAACAGGTTTATCTTTTTCTTTTTGTTTCTAAAAATCTTCCGCATATAACAATGTAAGCAGAGACCATCTGGTGTTAAGACACTTCGTTCTCCACACTGCTCAATTGCTTCGTCGTAGAAAAGCCAAAATGTAAAAAAAAAATTAAGTATAGTCATTCCCTGGAGTGGGCTGCAAACCCACAACCATAATATTATTTAATTACCCCGTTTACAATCTGGCACCGTATTTCTGAGGCTAATAATAGCCAACCGCCTTTCTGCAACAGTATCTTGTGGCTTATTATCTTATGCAAATAGGATGTTAAGTTCTTTGATGGGAATTTAAATACGACAATATAATATTAATAGGTAGCCTATAAAAATATTTTTAAAATCAATTTTATTCATTAATTTTATTCGAGTTTTATTATACTTTTAAGATCCTGTTGACATTATTTGTCTCTACTATACAATTTTTGTTATTAATATTGAATAACTATAGAATGTAATTACAACGTGTAGTGGACATTGTCATTATACAATAATATGAAAACAAACATTCAATTATTATTTTTGTAAGCGAAGAGTCAAAGATCGAGTTTAGTGGCGTGCCATTGAAACAACGTACATCAAGCAGCTTACAAAGACCAGCTAACTATGATGATTATCATGATTTTTGTTGATTTACGGGTAAAACAGAAAGAACCAAGAAACATATACGCTGTATGTACTTTTTTTATTTGATCTAATATACTACAATCCATACTTAAATAATAAATTCTAAAGTAACTCTGTCTGTGACGTAATCACGGTCAAATCGCTGGTCCGATTGTGATAAAATTTCATATAGAGATACTTGATGGTCTTGGAATGAACATAGGCTACTTCGTTACTTCATTTTTTCATATTTTTAATATTCTCAATATTAATATATTATATTATAAGTTACTATTCCGCCAAATTACTTAGTGTGAAAGACAAATATTATCTACATTAAATACTTAAAGCGACAAATGTATTAATTTTGATAAGAGTTTGATAAATATACTAAAACTTGCATTGTAAAATACTATCCAATTTAATTAAATTTATGTTTCATATCATAATTTCGATCATAGTGGTTTCCATATAAAATATATATGCCGTTGCGGATTTTTATTTAGAACTATTCAAGACGAACAATCCGTAGGTTGATGTACCGTAGGATTGTTTGTCTTGAATCTTTGTGTGTTATAACTTCAATTGTTTAGGCAGCGTATGCCAAGATAGCTCTCAGAGGCAGATTTTTTTTTCGGCTTAATTGACATGTATCGTTATATTACGATGAAAATTACATAAAATCATTGTAAAGTTTCATCCAAATCCGTCTAGTAGTTACAACCGTTACTAAGTAATCCGAAAAACCCTAATATATTCAATATATTACAATACTTTTTGTTTTTTTTTTTCAGGAATTTCGTTATTTTAGGAAAACACCCAAAATGGGATTCCTGAACGCTAATGAGATACAAAAAATAATGTTCTGCAAAAATATTGACTCATGAGGCCAGTCGTGGTGCAGCGGCACGAGGTGTGACTGTAAAACCGACTGGTTGTGGGTTCGATCCCCACTAGAGGAGATGAAATATTTACTTAAATTTATATTTACATTTCTTCGCTCTGGAGTCGAGGTTAAGCGCGGCGTTGAGTTCCACCACTCAACACGCAATGCCTCCAGAATTTGGCAGAAAGTGGGGAATGGAGTGTCTTAACACTAGGTTCCCTCTGCCTACCCTGCTCTGTGCGGGATACAGCGTGAAGCTGATTTTTGTTCATTCATTTCAACTACTCAGGTACTTTTTCTAATATTAAGAATTTTAATTCTCTTATTACTTATTATTCACTTTTGGCTTATTTTGATTTGTTAGGATATTTTTTTCTTACTAATCCTATTGGAAACAGAAAATAATTTCATAGATATATTTAATAAATATTCTTATAGTTAAAGCGGGGTAAGTCGCACATGTTCACTAGTACATTATAAGGTAATAATTTAGTTTAACGTTACTTACATAAATTCATTTTTTTTATGAATGACATAATGTGTTCATGCTAAAGTCATTGCTATATTGCAATCTGTTAGGCCTTGCTCGTCCGCTCCATTCGTTCTTTTTAGTCGTTCTTTAAACCTTTCAGCTGAATGACACTATCGTCACAGTGACGCCCACAAAGTGAAAGTGTAATCAAAGCACAGGCATAGAACAGAGATTAAATAAATGAAAAATATCATCCAATGTGAGAATTAAATCTTTAAAATTATTATAAAAAATAGTCACCTAAACCAGCTTCGTCCGCTTCTTATATTATACCCAAATCTATACATAATTTGTAGTCTATGTGCTATTCTGATATATAAACAAAATTACTGAGAAGTTTATAATATTAATAAGATTTATACTTTATTTTTACATCCTGTATTGCACAATGTTTGGTTTGCGATTTTGCGTTGATGCGATATGATATGGAGTGCATGCTAGAGGAGAAGGATGGGGATTGGTTAGCAATAGCGGGATAATTTATATTCTAGCAAATTAAAAAATAGTCTGAGGCCAGTCGTGGCGCAGTGGCACAAAGTTTGGCTGTAAAATCGACTGGTTGTGATTTGATCGCCACTCGAGCAAAATGAAATATTTATTTACATTTATATTTTCATTTCTTCGCTCTGGTGTCGAGGCAAAGCGCGGCGTTGAGTTCCGCCACTCAATACGCAATGCCTCCAGAATTCGGCGGAAAGTGGGAAACGGTGTCTTAACACTAGGTTCCCTCTGCCTTCCCTGCTGTGTGCATATCCCTGTTATGGGATACAGCGTGAAGCTGATAAAAAAATAGTCAACGGTATTGCGTGGTTAAGCTATGTTATGAGTATTAAGATATTGTTCTTATGTACAATATTAAATTTAAGATACAGTAAAAAATACGTAAAAAAATAAATTCAAATATTCAATATTGACATGTTTAGTATATATAGACTAATTTAAAACCGAATAAATTATTTCTTACCTTTCTATCTTATGGAGAGAGAGAAAGAGAGAGAGAGAGAGAGATAACTAAAAAAGTTTTCATTTCAATTTAAAACATATTACAGCGATGTTCTTTTATTTTTAATTCTATGAAAAAAAAATAGACATTGTATGACAATTATACTTATGTCGACATAGTTTTGTATGCCTTTGTCCAAAGACTATTTAGTATTTAGGTCATAATATAAGCGTTCTTTTTTAAGAAGTTGTTAATAAAACTTGAAAGATAGCCTAAAATTGTTTTTAAGCTGTAAATTCACAGCTTATTTGAGCTTGACACATATGTAATCATCTCGCTTCTCGCTTGCTCGTATCTTTTGATTATGTTATACTAGAAGTATCATTCTGTCTGTGCTCCAAGGGACCTTAAAAATATCTGTTCGCATGGAGATATTATGGTGAAATAAATATTTCATATTAATTCCAGCATGATACATCTACGCGATCTCGAGATAAATGATCTTGACATATAGACAGACGGACAACAAAGATCCTTTACGGGTTCCGTTTTACCTTTTGAGGTACGGAACTCTAAAAAAAATAAAAATAAATTAATATCGTACCTATATTGATTTTTAAAATGTTATTCTATGGTATTCGCTCACGTTGCAATCAAACTAAAACACACAAAAAGAAAGCAATGACATTTATTACCAAAGACTTTCTCCTAAAACCTCTTAAACCTATCTCTAGCATCTTGGTCTATTAGTTAGAATGTTCTAATTGCACACTGTGTAAAGTTCAAAAGCTTTGTAGAAACGTTCATTTATCTTAACTCATACGTTAAATGAAACTAAAACACAGTTTAATTACCCACATGATTCATCAAAGGGCTTACAGATATGTATATTTCATTATTCGTGTTTAATTCAAAATTTAAGCTAAAAACTGAATTGATTTTATTGTCTCAAATGTTGATAATATTATAACATTAGGTTTTTCGTCAGCATCACGTTGCATCCCGCATATGGCAGCGTGGGCAAAGGGAACCTAGTGTTAAGACACTCTGTTCCCCACTTTCTGCTGAATTTTCGAGATAGTACATTGAGTGGCGGAACTCAACGCCACGGTTTTTATTCGATAACAGAGCGAGAAAATAAAAATATTAAATATTTAATTGCCTCGAGTAGGAATTGAACTCACAACCTTTCGCGTCTACAGACGCAGCCTTCGTGTTTTTTGTCTAGGACAACATCCACTCTGACTCCTATACTTTATACTAGTACTTTTACTATATAATAAATATCCACTGTAGTGGGAGTAAAGCCCACGGTGCTGTCAATTTTCAAATTCAACTTAGTAGTTACAATCTCCTCAATGTTTTGTTACAATATTGTGCAATGTTATATTGCACAAATTTTACACGTATAATGGAATGATATATTGATTCGAAGTGGAGATACTATTTAATTTCTCGTTATATATTCTTGATTTTATTCTTACTTACTCATAAGGCAGAGAAGATAAGTAATATGCAAAGGTATTTATTTCATTTCTTAGCGTTATGGGGCTGTCGTTGTGACGCAATGGGACAGCCTGTAACGCTAAACAAGTTGGTTGTGGGTTCGATCCTATTCGCTACAGTTTCCTACTAATGGACTGATTATTTTTTTATATTTTTCATTCTCTACTCTGGTAGACATGGTTGGGGCGTTGTGTTCTACTCCTTAACACGCAATTGATAAAAATGCCTTCAAATAAAAATTAAACGTGTAATTGTTTTCCCTACTCAATTATATAGAATAAAATGTTATTCAACACAAAATATTACAATTAAGAAAATATAATTTTAATTAAGTCGATAGAATTTGAGAAAAGAGTGATGCGCCACTTTACTGATTATCATATTTAACACATTATCAATTTTTTATTTTCCTGATTTTAGTAAATCAGCAACACTAGAAATATTAATTATTTTTTTATCCAGCACACAGCAAAGTAGGCAAAAGAAATGAAGTGTTAAAACACTATTCCCAATTTTTCAGTAAACTCTGGAGACATTGCGTGTTGAATGGCGGAACTCAACGCCGTGCTTTGCCTGGACACCACAACCAAGGTCTCATACAGAAATCAGAAATATCATGATCTCAGTTATTCATAATATAATATAAGCAACACTGATACAAATTGAACTATATTATGCAAATATTTGAATGTATAACAAAATCGGCACAATCTCAAACGACAACCCCGTTTAATTAAGACGTGTTTTGAATTTCATATAACATTTCTGACACAAAATCGTAATTTCACGTGAAAGTACTTAGTTATGGTTGTTTAATGAATGTTATGGTATTTATTGAAGTATAAGTTATATTTTTCAAGTTTTTAATTGTGTCAAAAAATTTTGTTTTTTTTTTTTCACAAAAAATCAAATTAAATCAAATCAGCTTTACGCTATATCCCGCACACAGCAGGGTAGGCAGAAGGAACCTAGAGTTAAGACACTCCGTTCCCCACTTTCTGCCGGATTCTGGAGGCATCGCGTGTTGAGTGGCAGAACTCAACGCCGCGCTTTGCCTCGACACTAGAGCGAAGAAATGGAAATATAAATTTAAGTAAATATTTCATCTCCTCGAGTGGGGATCGAACCCACAACCAGTCTGTCTTACAGTAACACTTTGTGCCACTGCGCCACACGACTGGCCTCAGCCTTTTTTTTCACAATAAATAATAATTTAAATGAAATAGATACGTAAAACTTTTATATTTTTAACCGAATTTAAAAACACGATATTAGTAGTTTGACATAACTATGTATGAAATGTGATATTATTGACTTGGAAAATATTTGAAGTAATTTTTTTAAACATTTTTAAAGTGTTATTCCACACTTAGGAAAGAAAAATACTTAGGAAAGAAAAATACTAAGCCATGCGTTCTCTTAGTGGTCAGAGCGCCTGATCGGTTTCCAGGAGGCGCGGGTTCGAGTCCCGCTGCGTTCAAATTATTATACGTTTTCTAAATAAGTATATTTGAAGTAAGTTGACATATTCAGGTTTCCAAGTACATTTACTAAGTTTCTTCCGTTGTATGTTTGTCGACAGTTTTTACAGAGCCTAAGTCACAATGAGACAATCCTTTTTGATTTATATATTCCAAGTTAGGGTTCGCTCCAAGTTATATTAAAATGAGTACAGCAGTTTTTGAGATATAAGTTTTATGCATCCACGCAAAATAATATGGGTACAGGTTAAAGAATCTATATATTATATATTATACCTCGTATCGCCTATATCCCGCATATAGTAGGGCAGGCAGAAGGAACCTAGTGTTAAGGCACTCCGTTTCCCATTTTCTGCCGAATTTTTGAGACATTATGTGTTGAATGGCGGAACTAAGCACCACACTTTGTCTTGTTACCATATCAAGGAAATCAAATTAATAAATATTTAATTTCCACGAGTAGTAATTGAACCCACGTCACGTCACGTTTACAGTCACATCAGTGTGCCATACCACGACAGCCTCAATTCTGATATTATATAAATAATATATTGCTTTAGTGTTTTGTATATTATATTTGTATATAAATTATATTATCATATGTTACGTTTCTTTTCAGGTTCTTCACGAAGCTAACTTTGTATAACGTAAAAGCTGAACTCAGTAAGTAATGAATAAATTATGTTATTATAGTTTTCCTTTTCTTCACCTCCCTAGTTATTTCATTGTTTTTTCTTTTCATTAAATTTATCAAAACATATTCTTTTTAAAAATTATAATATTTTTTTAATATTTAAATAATTTAATTTATTATATTAATAATTTGTTTTATTGTAAAATAAAAACTTACAAATTATGTAAACAAAATATATATATTATACAAAATATTTTTTTTCTCGTTTACAGCCAAATATGACATACTAGAAAAAGTTATCGATTATGACAAGGAACTTTTTGAGTATGTCGACGAGAATAACACAATCATCGAGTTGACACACCAGCGTGCCATTTCAATGCCAATAAAACTGTTTAATTTTAAAGAACTCAAACCTACCTTGGAAATAGTTGCATTTATCAAATTAGATATAAAAAAATCTTGTTTATTCTCTATAAAAAATTATGAAAATGAGATATTTCTTGAGTTAAGTTTTATACCAAGCGGAAATGAATCAATGAGAGCCTCAGTAGAGATAGCCGGCCTGACACGCACTCGAGTACTATTTGAACACGAAAAATATGAATGGACGTACATAATATTACAAATAGATAAAGATAATCTTAGTTTATACAAGAATTGCAACCTCATTATAATGGAAAAACTAGATACGCCGCTTTATGATATTGAGATACCTGAAGACGCTTATCTTATTTTTGGGCAATCTGACTTCGATTCGTCTTTGGATGACTCGATATTTGAAGTAAGTGTTACTTGTGTTTTACTTAGTATAGGAAATAATTAAATATTTTTAAGGCATTAATGTGATAATATTTTTTTTGATATTAAGTCACTTTCCGTCGAATTCTGGAGGTATTGCGTGTTGAGAATTGCAGATTTCAACGCCGCGCTGTACCTCAACACCAGAGCATAAAAATTAAAATATGAAATATTTAATTTCCTCGAAATCACAACCTACTTACAGTCACATTATAGGTATATCCTAATTAAAATATACCGTATTTTTAATATTCAATATCCCACGGATCATGTTACCATCAGATTTTTGAGTATAGATTAAATTTAAATGTATGAGAGCAAGCGTCCAATTTCCTTACAGAACTGGATAAATTTTAAAATCTCTTGTGAATTCTCATATAATTAAGTTCTAATTAGAAGTTTAAAATAATCAGTCCAATTACAGTGGAATATCCACTCTATAAACTGAACAACTGGTAAGTTACTATAGATTTGGCGAAGTTTATTATTTTAATATTTATTTTATTTTTCGATGAGTAACTAGATAGAGGAGAAGGATTTATAATAAGCTACCCAGCTAAATTTAAATATAGAAAAATAAACAATAAATGCAGCCCACTCAACACGCAATACATCCAGAACTCGGCGGAAAGTGTAAAATAGAACAGTCTAAATGAGAACACTAAGACATTTCCATTTTCTGGAGGTTAACAGTAAAAACCTGTTATATGGGAGATACAGCGTGGATCGGAAAAAAATTATAATAAGTATCTTTAATAAACATATTCTCCAATTTGTTTGTAGCAAACGCAAAATTTTGATATCGACTTTTATTTCCTTCTCTACGATCTTCGACGTAGCAAGAATTATTTCAAATTAAATATTAGAATTCAACCACCCACACTTACTACATACATCGTGGTGAATACAAAACATCTAGAAATCGAACCCATTTTAATAATTAACAGATATTCACCAGTTTACATCAGTAATACTAATCGGCTTGAGTCACATAAGCTGGTGTGAGCAGTGACAGCAATTGTAGGCAGGGAGGCAGTAGGTTTCAATTTCCAGTATTACATAAGTACTTGAACAGTAATCACGACGGATTACACGGAATGCGCAGGTTTCATCTGAATAGCGCTGTGTGGACAAACAGATTTTGAAATGTACTGTATAGATGTTTCAAGACAACAATGGGCTATTGCATTTTAAATAAATAAATAAAATATTCTTTATTGTGCAACAGAAATATACAATGCATAAATATGTTAATATTTAGAACAGTGCAATAAGCTTTACCGCTAAGAGAGTGACCTCTTCCAGGCAAACTTTGGATAAAGGAGAGATTATATTGTATGAAAAGGAAATGGGTGTAGAGTTGATATTTAGTTATACATACAAATATATACATAAATACATATATACATATATAAATATATAAATAAATACAGAAAATACAATTGAAACACACTTATAGCGTGAAATAATAATATTTCAGCATCTTTTAAAATGTTTGTTTAGTCATAGCTTGTTTTTGGTACTGTTATCGGTAAGAAATTCCACAAGCGGACGGATGTGATAGCAAAGGAAAAAGAATGGTAAGGAATTTTAAGAGTTAAACTAGACTTAGAGCGGAGTGGCAAATCTTAAAACGTTTTTTAAGATATGAAGGGGAATGCGGAAAAAGAGAACATTATAGAAAAGACAAAGAACATGAGTATTCCGGCGAAGTCGAATTGGGAGCGGCTAAGAGTTTTTTTACGAAATTCGGATAAGTTGTCGTACTCGCGAATTCCAAAACTGAAACTTATGCGTATAATTTGGAGACGCTCAAGCTCATTTAATCGCTCCATTTTTAAGTCAAGATAACAACAATCAGCATGATCCAGAATTAGGATTAGGAATGATTATGCCAGCGCAACCTTAGTAGTAATGGATAAAATATTACGTAGTCAACTTAACGAAACAACAGCTGCTAATATTTTTCTACTTACCTCACTAATTAACGGTTTCCATGATGAATGCTGATCAATAGGAATTCGTGTTTTTTTTTGTTTGTCTGTAATAGGGGCATTTGTTCCATCAAGCGTTAATAATGACAATTCATATAAAGTAATTTTAGAGATAAGTCTTTGATTACCTATTATAATTGCTTGAGTCTTTTGTTCTTATCTGTTGTTATTTTGATGGAAAATATATATATTTTCTTGTATATTGCAATAACTTGTTAATCATTTAACTAATATAGTAGGAAACGAAGTGTCTTAACACTACGTTCCCTCTGCCTATCTGGTTGTGTGTGGGATACAGCGTGACGCTAATAAAAATATAAAAATAAATATTGGGCAAATGAACTACTAAACAAATCAACTACAAAATCACAAAACACTTCCTCCCATTTGAATATGTTCCCAAAAGATACATTCATAGCATAGCGAATAAAACAGTATAAAAGTAAATTTACCATTTTAACTGATAAAATGATTTCAAAATTTGGATTCATTTGTATATACGACTGCCTAAGACAAACTTTGTAGTTGAAATTAGAACAAAGTGGAAGTAATGTATTACGATAGGTATGTATGTACCAATTTTATACTTCGAAACGAATTTATATTTTCAGTAGATTGAAACATACGCTGTCTAATAGATGTATGAGAATTTAACAAGTTAACAACTTTTTCTTTTATTTATAATATCAAATGTTATCGCAAAATTGTATGTTCGTAGTCGTCTTTTCTCTTATAAATAATATATTTCAAGCAAACCTTTAATGTCACGAAACACGCATAATGGTACAAATACACTATACACTCGGTGTATACATCGAGTGTTGCTAATTGAAAAATCGACTTTGAAATAATGTTCATGTGTCTAGTGTAGTGGAAAAGTTTTGACATTTTGAAGAGGTTGTAGTGAACGATAAGAAAAAAAATAAAAGATTTTTTTTGTTTTTTTTTTTATAGAATCTTTCTTTTTTAGACTAGATTAACTTTAGATGAAAATGTCAGTTACTCCTTGAGTTAACAACATAAGGACGGTTATCTGAACAATTCATATATTGGCTCTGTCTGGCGTCCAAATCTCTTGAGTATACTACAGTAAACTGTCTTAAGCAAATGAGCAACGTAGACATATTAAAAGAAAAAACCAGACGAGCGAGAGCCGGGCTGGCCCACCTAGGATTCCGTACAAAAATTGGAGCTTTTTCTGAAATTTACGCTCAACTTAGCCAGAGCCCTTTCATTTGATAACTCACTTGAAGTATCGACTTTAATACCAAATTTTGCCCCCCTTTTAAGGTAATTGTTTTTAGGATTTGACCAGAAATGTATAGTTTTCAGATTTTTTTCTGAACTAGTATTACCTGTAGATACTATGTGTCAAATTTAATAATTCTGTGTTATCCGGGAGTACATTATTAATTTTGATTCCCTTAATAGTGCCGAAATACGCGTTTTTTGCTATTATATTTTTGATATTATTTTTAAGATTTAACCACAAATTTGTTAGTTTTCAGATTTTATCCTGAGCTTATAGTATCTGTAGATGC
Source organism: Heliconius hermathena (assembly GCA_013403705.1). Taxonomy (NCBI): domain Eukaryota; kingdom Metazoa; phylum Arthropoda; class Insecta; order Lepidoptera; family Nymphalidae; genus Heliconius; species Heliconius hermathena. Next base: position 643,647 of record JAAIXJ010000054.1, on the reverse strand, counting down.
TAGCTATTAAATTTAATAATTGTAGGTTGACCGGGAGTACCCTCTTAATTTTTACTCCTTTATAGTGTCAAACGCGTTATTGATATATGAACGGCCATATCTTTTTTTGAGTAAATGTAGAAGTACTTTTTTTCAGGAAATCATGAGGCCGTAGATCTAAGTATATAGTTTGAATTTTAACTTGGTGTCTCCAAGCGTTCATGAGATAAAGGCTCTTGACAGACAGACGAACAGACAGACAGACAGACAAGGTTCCTTTTTTCCTTAAAAGGTACCGATCCCTAAAAAAGAAAGACCCCTACATATTTCTTATTTACAAGCTAACTTATAATATTTATTTTATCCACAGCTATACGAAATTTCCATTTATGTATTATTTTTATTAAATATATTTAACGAAAAGAAATTTTACATGAAAAATTATATACCTATACATCCAGACTGCGCTTTTTTGAAATTAAGTTAGTTAGTGTTAAATAGGTACCATCATATATTGTCTTTGGATCCCATTAAAAGTTTTGTTTAATACAAGTCGTATTCTCAGATGTCTGTAAAATGTAAAATGCTACCATTTTTTTTTTATAACACTATAGCAAACAATGAAGTGTCTTGACACCAATTTATCTTTGCTTATATCCATAATTGCGTAAGCCACCTAAACATAAAACATCTTCTGAATCATTTTCTGAAAAACCGATTATAATTTTTTTTCCAGTGTTACTTAACCGAGATTCATTTTGTATAACTTTTTGGTTGCTTCAGTTTGCCTGAACTTTGGCGTAGCATCCATTAAGCTAAGTGGACTCTATGAAAATGATTTAAAAGCGAGACGTTATTTGGTCAAAAGTATTTTATGATTATTTTTCTCAAATTTATATATGAAATGAGTTTAGTTTGCATGAAAATTGGAATATTTAGATAGTGTATAAAACTCATATGAAATTTGAACATGCAACGATAATATGTTTGCTTGTATTTTTAAGTTAATTTTCAAATAAATATAAAATAGAGTTTTTGTGCGTTAGAATAGAAACGATAAAAATTATTATAAATTATCGATTTACACTTATCTACTAAATTATATTAAAAATAGAAATTGAGGTTCTCAATAGCATTAATACTTACTACTTTTATTTTTCATATGTTTTTAATTAAACTAACATTTCTTATATAATTCGGCCACCCGAAAAAAAAAATTAAATAAAACTCTTAAACCGAGTTATTTAGTATTATACATTTTTGTAAATTCGACGTTTCGAACACTACAGTAGTCCATGCTCACAAGTACACGGAGGTGTCATCTATCTATCAACTTAAATAATTATTATATTCAACTACCGCCATATATTATATAATATATCTCTAGTTACAAAAATTATAAAATTAATATTGATTGAAGTTATGTATATGTTAAAATAAAACATAATTTTAATATAATAGTAGTTTATGCAAATTTTAATATTATAATATATTTTTAATATTACATTCTTAAGGCAAATTAAATAATTATTTTTCTCAATCCAAAGTAATGCTCAATATTGTTAATTTAGCTCAAAATCGTCCATACTATGATGCATTTCACAATAATTTATTTCGCCTCAGTGAAGAAATCCCTAACATATAATATAAACGGCGGACGCTCATCAAACTTTTCTTAGGATAAAAGAGAAATGTTTGCCAAACTTTACCAGCCCGTCACCTCTAAGCCCGCAGATAAATCGTCTGTTGCATATTCAAGTGAGAACTTACCTTAACGAATGTTATAAAAAAAAAGCTAAGAATATTTCATGAAAAACGTGACAGTTTTTTATAAATTTCCTGTCGACAGCGTTGTGTTTAATGTGTTATTTTCTGCTTGAAATTATACCTTTGTCATATTGTTTGATGCATAGATAGACATTTTAGATGATACCACAACTGTTTTGTTTATATTTGAGTTACTAAAATCCTAATATTATATTCTATATCGATATTTATAATAAAATCGTATTGGTGTCTGTACATGATAGACACATATATGAGAAAAAATGTTATTGGTCACATTAAATAACGTATTATAATAGAACCAAAGCAATGATATTTTTAAATTTTGTCTGTTTGTCTGTGCATCTGTTTAATCTAATCTCAGAAACAGCTTTGCCAATTTAATTGCAGTGTTTACTAATGTATTTTGGAAAGATTCCGTTAAATATGTTTAAACACAAAAAACTTATATTTTTAAAAATTATATTGTTACTGGGAACGTAAGTAATGCAGATAAGTAAATTAATAATTATGCAGTTCAAGCGAGCGAAGTCAAGAGCATTAGTAATAAATAAAGCTATCTTTATTGTTAAAATAAAAATAAAGAAAATAGAAAAAAAAATACAATATTAAAAAAAGACTTAATTTCGTTTCTGTCCTCCTACAGACTTTAAAGTATCGGCTATTACGATACACACTACGTCACCGTCCTCCAGTTTTGCCGTGGGAGGAAAATTGATCCACTGAGTAAAGGTTACCTCTACTCCCACTTCTTACTGGCACATTCGCAGCATACAGAACCATATAATTCAAATACACTACAGAGAACTATTAAAGATATATTTTGATACCATCAAAAACATTTTCATGTAAAATTTTGCCAATATATTGTAAAATATTGTCAAAAATTATCAGGTCTTATGAACAGCCAAGGCGCACTAAATCTGTATAAAGGTCTTATTTTTGGCACCTTACTCACCCACAAATGGCACCTTACTCAAAATATTTTTCTTGGCTTTTTTGTTACAGATACTAACGAGTATATCGAAGCTATGTATATATCGTCATCGTCGACGTCATTGCTCAGCGCTTGAAATAAGCCTAGGCCGATATAGACCTATATTTATTTCTCTTAAGCAGTCAAACATTTATTGTAAAATCGTAGAGGAATCGTAGAGGCCAGTCGTGGCGCAGTATTTACTTAAATTTATATTTCCATTTCTTCGCTCTGGTGTCCAGGCAAAGCGCGGCGTTGAGTCCTGCCACTTAACATGCAATGCCTCTAGAATTTGGCAGAAAGTGGGGAACAGAGTGTCTTAACACTAGGTTCCCTCTGCCCTGCTGTGTGCGGGATACAGCGTGAAGCTGATTTTTAACTTAAAATAAGATTTTTAACAAATATCTTAACGACCAAAAATTATTCCAATAAAAATATATAAAAAATTTTGAATATGCTTTAACGTGAATACTATTTATAGAATGCTCCTACATAAAGTTATTTCTTAGAAAATCGATATCGAATTCTAAAGCTCTTCAGAGAAGAAGTTGAAAAACAAAACGGGCTTACAGGTAGACCTCGGTGAAATCTTCCTTGGAGAACGCGTATTGAACGCGCGAGGATTTGTGGCCCAAAATGTTGTGTATAGCGTATAAAAAATATATCATAATTTTATAATAATTTTATGTTATAATTCCTTAGTAAAAATTTCAACAGAGGGAACTTAGTGTTAAGACACTCCGTTCCTCACTTTCAGCCGAATTTTTCGAGGCATTGCATGTTAAGTGGCAAAACTCAACGCCCGGCGTCTGCTTTGGTGCCAGAGCGAAAAAAAAGATTAATAAATAATAATTCATTGAGTGCGGATCTAACACACGACCACCGCGTTACTGTCACACCCTTGTGCCCCTGCGACGACAGCCTCACTTTATGACTGTTGATAGTTTCTTTTTTCTCTTTAAATTAAAGCCACAATCATTTCAAGCTTATACATTTTTATTTTTTTTCTCTGTATATTTTATTTGCTCTATAATTCTAATAAAATATATACCTACGCTTATTTCTTGGATAGTACAAAATATTTGAACTTTGCGGCTACGTGGACATAGTTCGTAGTTTACTTCACCCTAGTACGTGAATTCCAGCTCCAAAATACAACTTGTTAAGATAAGTTACGATTTAATGAAAAAATGCAAGAATTCGTACCCAAAGTAAGCATGCTGGAAAATTTTGTAATTTTCTTTGTTTACAGATACAGGAAATAGATATGTAGTAAGATATCACTCACAGAATCAAACTAAATGAAATAAATCTATATATTAGACTGTTTTTTCCTTTTTTTTGCCTTATTCATAGAAAATGGCGCGTTAGTTAGTGGAAAACATCATATTTTTATTTCTAGTGTTCAACACTCAGTTCCCTTTAAGACACTTCTGTTCCCCACTTTCCACCGAATTCTCGAAACATTGCTGACTGACGGAATTTACAAATTATTTTAAATTAATATTTTTTGTGCACAAAATATTTTACATAAATTATTTATTAGCATAACTAAGAAAATATTATCAGAAATCAAATATTATAAATGGAGAGTAAAATTTTTACTATCGGAATATTCAAGTCGTGCAATCTAGTGAATTCAAAACGCAGATTGTATGTAATATTGTTCCATTCAAACCAGAACCACAAATAAGAAAGGGATTGGAGTATTCTAAATTAGATTTCTCCATGCAAAGCTCAAATAAATGAAAGCTTATACTTGATACGTTATTCGTTTAGAATATTTCTATATTTACTATCAATCATTTTTATTTATTTTATTTTTTTATTTTTATTTTTTCATTTTTATATTTTTTTTTTTTTGGGAATTTAGCAAAATGCTAGAACACTCAGATGCCCATGGCAATTATTGGACTGTATTGAACTCGACACTACAGAAAAGAAATGAAAATATTAAATATGTCATTTCCTCGAGTGGGAATCGAACCCAAAATCTGTCGCGTTAACAGTCACAACTTTACCCCTGCGCCACGACTAGTCTCATTATATACATATAGTTATAATCAGAATAAAATATTCCACATTGAACTTACTGTAACTCTCTTAAATTTCTTAGAACAACACTTATACAAGTCATAACATTTCAATGAAATTGCTTTCATAGATTTTAATTGCTTTTTACTAACAGATACTAGTAAAATTAGGAATTAAGAATACTAAAATAATGTATTTGTTATATTATATAAGTAAAAGTATAGTATACATTGTAACTGATAGAAAATAAATATTATTCAAGCTATATTGCGTTTTAAGTGGTGAAATTCGTCGACTTAGTTTGTCTTACCAGATCGAGGAAATTTAAATAGTCTATTTTTAAACCAACGAACATCCAGCTCATTTCCTAGAAACGCAAAGTTAAGTTTGTCAAGTTTTATAAATTGTAATTTCCTTTAATCTATGATCTTGTAATTGATACTGAACCCTCGATGGGCGACTCCGAATCTCTCTTGTTGGATTTTTTTTAACTTAGCCTGTAGGTATAGTTTTTTTTATAAAAATACATTTTAATAAACAGTTAGATATAAATATTTCTTAAATTATGCACGTACCTATCTCGCTCAAGACTTCAAACTCAGCCTATATGTATATTTTTATCAAATTAAACGCTTAATTTTTTTTTAATTTCCCTTGTAATGTCACAAAAATTATTAGTTTAAAGTACTAAAAGCTCATTGAGGTCCATTAATCTTTCGGTTCCATCGTCAGTTTTTGCTCATCATGAGAAATGAACAGAATATGTCCATATAAATCTAACAAGCTATCCATGGATTTCCTCCATGCCATTGTCGGACCAGCTTGATAGTGCCATAATATTATAGTACTGTCATTATATAGTTATAATTATGGTCTAAATAGATGTTTCATGATCATAAAATGATAGGAAGGGGGTAAAATTAGTTTACTAATATAAAAATGAAATATTATTTTTATTTTATTATTTATTTTGACTAAATAAAAGCGCGTTATCATATTGTAGCAATCTTTGAACCCAGACTTAAAGCGTTAAGATCTAAACATTTAATGTAAATTACTTTTTTTTTAATGTACAGGGGAGAATGAACCCGGTCATCATGTAAAATATTATTATTTCTGGTTATAAATAAATTTTAATAAAGGTTTCCACGAAATCGCCCGCCCACTTTTATAATTATCATAGATTTTAAATTTCTTTTGATAGAAGGGGAAATTTTGCTTCCTTGCTTTAATAAATCAAGTAATAAAATGTTACTTTTTTTGATATCAAAAAAATTATTCAATAAAATGGGTAAAATAAAAAATATAAAATAACAGCAGATATTAGTCAGACTTTAAATACAGCTAGCTACTTTTATTCACATTCAGTCATTTGTTGCCAGGGTCTGCTTTTCTGCTTAACTTACTACACTTTGCACGATCTTTAACATTTTTAATAGCATTTTGCCTAGGCAGTGGTTATCCGGCCGTGAATATGCTGATCGATGCCTTTAGATTCGTCCACTATCATCGATACTGTGGTTTTGATGGTCTACCGTGGTCTCCTCCTGCTCCTTACCACTTATTCTTCCTTCATAAAACTTTTTTAGCTACACGAAACGCAACTAAAATCTATAACTGACGGCTTTCAGTTCATTTGTATGATTAACAGAGCAAGTTGGGCGACACAGCTAAATACATTACATTAGTAACAAGCCCGCTGCTGAAGTTTAGTTTTGATTCAAAACTGATTCGTTGCCTGCGTCTTGCGGTATGCACCAGATTAATAATAGTAAAAGTTAATAGTTAAAATAAATAAATGAGGTTCACGCTGTATCCCGCACACAGCAGGATAGGCAGAGGGAACTTAGTGTTAAGACATTCCGTTCCCCACTTTCTGCCGAATTCTGGAGGCATTGCGTGTTGAGTGGCAGAACTCAACGCCGCGCTTAACCTCGACACCAGAGCGAAGAATGGAATTATAAATTTAATTTTAAGTTAATAGTTGAGAAATCTTTTTATGTTAGACTAAATATTATATAACAATACTTATCTAAACAGACTAAAGGATATAAAATAGTACTAATATTAAAATGTTGTATTAATTATATCATTAACTATTTAGCTCAGGGCCTGGCTGAATTGAATGAAATGTGGTTGGTGGGTGCAAATCTCTTTTAGGGAGATTTTTTATATTAATTATAAATTTGTGCTCGTCGATATGGGTAATGGTGTTCGATGTGGTTTCTTTTAAAGATATTTTTGTTTTTAATTTAATGAGTCTGTTAATAAGACAAAACGCGGCGTTAAGTCCCACTATTCCATACACATAACCTCATAAATTTGGCAAAAAATCTAACGCCCTTGTTATGTCATTCATCCTTGCAAAGAGAAACAGAGTGTAAAATACTATTAACACTAGGTTTCCTCTCTGCCTTTCTATTAAATCCAAAATATATAGAGCATGAAGCTAAAAAGCATTACCAACGAACAATAAATTTAATCACTATTAAAAATTAGAAAAATTAAAAAAAAACAAATCTTAACTTGTCGCTTAATAAGCAACTTTAATACCATAAAGTTTAATAATCGCCATACAATATATAAGACCAGTCGTAGCGCAGCGGCATGAAGTGTGACTGTAAAATCGACTGATTGTGGGTTCGATCCCTGCTTGAGGAGATGAAATATTTACTTAAATTTATATTTCCATTTCTTCGCTCTGGTGTCGAGGTTAAGCTCGGCGTTGAGTTCTGCCACTCAACACGCAATGCCTCCAGAATTCAGCAGAAAGTGGGGAATGGAGTGTCTTAACACTAGGTTCCTACCCTGCTGTGTGCGGGATACAGCGTGAAGCTGATTTTTTTTTAAGTTTAATAATGAAAAATCTTACTCACCTAATAATATATGTATTACAGTTCAATTTCAAATTAAACTTCTAAAATAACAACTTATTTGAACAGTGAAGCTGTAATACAACCCAGGTAAAAAGTTTGGCATCTGGCGTACTGTGTATAACGTAGGTTACGTAATATCCGTTACGTCGTAACTTCGCAGCTGTTAGGGATTTACTTCCGCTAAACAAGGATTTCAGCTACATACAAGTATCTGTTTTAGACGTGAAACTTGAAATGGTAAATATTGTTTTAAATGTTATATTTGAGTAAGTGTTGTGACCAGGAAGAGTTAAATATATGAGTGTCTCGTAGTGAGGTGAGACAGTGTGTGAATTTAAACGCTGTGTTGAGCTGAGAGCTTGAGAGTGTAATGGCTTGAATGTTTAATAAAATTAGAGAACGAAGTAAGTAAATTGTATTTAGAAATATAAGATTTTTTTTATTATTAGCTATTAATTAAAAGGTCTTATTTTTTTGTACTTTCAAAGCCTAATTAAAAAAGTATTAAAAAATATAATACAAATATAAGACAGTAAATTGTCAGTAGAAAAGAAAATAAAAATTTACAATAACCAAGTGTGGTTTAAAGTACCGAACCTACTACTTTCTAAATCGTCCTTTGTGGTAAGCCAAAAAGGTTTATATCTATATTTTTTTTCACGTTGCTACATGTTGCTACATGCAGGGTATACAGACGTACTCTAGTGTCAAGACACCCGCTCTCCACTTTCTGCCGAAGTTTACATTTTTACTCTGTAAAGAAAAAAAATAATTTTCCCATTTTATGTTAGCATTACTAACGTTACGTAATATAATAAAATCAGCTTCACGCTGTATCCCGCACACACCAGGGTAGGCAGAGGAAACCTAGTGTTAAGACACTCCGTTCCCCACTTTCTGCCGAATTCTGGAGGCATTGCGTGTTGAGTGGCAGAACTCAACGCCGCGCTTAACCTCGACACCAGAGCGAAGAAATGGAAATATAAATTTAAGTAAATATTTCATCTCCTCGAGTGGGGATCGAACCCACAACCAGTCGATTTTGCAGTCACACCTCGTGCCGCTGCGCCACGACCGGCCTCAATGTAATATAATGTATTTATAATACCGAGGAATTTACGATGTTGTTTCAGAGATCATTTAATTTTATACAGATTTTGCTGAGAATACGCAACTATTCAATTTGTTCGTGTTATATTATATTTGATATCTAATTTCTTGTAGAGTAAAAATTTATTGATAATCTTTATAGTGACAAATGAACAACGCTTTGTTTTAAGAAGAAAGAAAATTAAAATATAAATATTATAATATATTAAATGAATAACTTTATTTTCAAGTAATATAATTGAGCTTCATCTTCATTATTTTTATTATATTTATAAAATAACTACACTAAATATCCCTAGAAATGTGAAACGAAAGTAGAAATGTAACAAAAAATTTAGTAAGAAATGTGTCCATTCGACTTTATACCTTTTTGCTTTTAAGCTCAAGATATTACGCACCACATAAGCCTTGGTATGAGTTATACCTAGAATTCCCTGAGATTACTTCACCAAATGAATTTCATCTTTTTAGTAAAATTTTATAACATGAATTTTCTTCTCAGAAATTTTATATTCTAAATTATTTACTCTCTAAAATATACACAATAAAAAAATAAAAACACGTAAGTACATAGATTCATAATGTAGATCTATATATAAGAAAAAAAATATCATTTTTTTTACTTTCAAGTAAACTGAAGAAAAGAAAATAATAAATAAACGGCTCGTAGCACAAGGGAGAAGATGCTTCTTAAATGTTAAAGGTATTTTTATTGGGCGAAAATATTAAAATAAAGAATAAAATTTCATATCCACTGATAGATACGCGTATGCAATGCTATAATAATAATTTAACGCAGCAGTATAGATAAAGTCAACCTAGTCCAGACATCTATTTACTATTTAATATCCACTATTAAATACTTAAAGCTTGGTCGTTATATATACTATTTATGACATTTTTTTAAATATATAAAATTAAAAATTTTATATATTTTTTAAATATATAAAATTTTTAAATATATAAAAAATAGTTTAAAAAAAATCATAGATTGTTAAATCTAATGTAGCCTAAATAATGTATTACCGATATTTGAATACGGTCGCGTAGGCCGCACAACGTGATTGTGGGGTCCATGTCTCCTCCTCCACCTCCGAGGGAAGACTATAATATGCAATCGATACACTAAAAGAGTATTTTTTTCAAAAAATACATTTTTTTTATTTGACAAATAAATAAAACAAAATTTATGAGGCCGTCACGACTTAGTGGAAAGCGCGCGACGGCTGTAAACGTGACGGTTGTCTGTTCAATTCACACTCAGGGTAATAAAATATTTATAATCTTCATTTCCTCCACTCAACACGTAATGCCTAAAGAATTCGGCAGAGAGTGGGGAAAGGAAGTGTCTTAATTAATGGAAACGGAGTATCTTAACACTAGACTTCCAGATTCCCTTTATCTACTCTGCTTTTCGCGGGATTCAACGTGAAGCTAAAAAAAAACAAAATACGGCATTCAGTGGTCAACGTTCTGTATCACAAAGGTTATTCTCACAAAGATATGTATCTTGAATGCACGGCCTAATTTGTGAGTGAGACTCGTAAATTTGCTAACTTCCGCAAAAAGTACCGCCATACATCCCAATGATAAATCACATGACGTCTGAACACTTCGAGTGTTGCGATTTTAATACTTAAGTTTGCCTAAAGGAAAAGGGAAGTACGAATTTTGAGCTATTCCACTTACTTGACTGTAAAGTTTTGAATTTATGATTTAAAGTTTTTATTGCTTTTTGTGTTACTTCCTATGATGGGATCTTAAAAGAAGTGTTTTTGTTTTCTAGCTGCTTTTATTATTAAAAGTGATACTAGTGACACATAAACACATTTTTTGTGTAATAAAACAATGTTTGTAAAATAATGAAAATTTTATTGTTGTACTATATATGAATAAATTATCAGCTTCACGCTGTACCCCGCATACAGTAGAGTAGGCAGAAGGAGTGGCGGAACTCAACGCCACGCTTTGATTCTACACCAGAGCGAAGAAATGGAAATATAAATTTAAGTAAATATTTCATCTCCTCGAGTGGGAACGAACCCACAACCAGTCGGTTTTACAGTCACACTTTGTGCCCCTGCGCCACGACTGGCCTCATATATTATGTGTGTTTTACAAATAATACAAATTGCTAAATATTATTGAGATTAAACGATATTATGATTGATATTAGGATTGTAGGTATATGTTATTCCTCGGGAACGAACATTAGTCACTGACAGAAGATATTCCGGTCTTTCCAGAAATCGGAAAAAACGGAATTTGACTTTATATAGTCCATGCAAACGAAATATCAAGCTATATCAGCTTCACGCTGTATCCCGCATACAGCAGGGTAGGCAGAGGGAACCTAGTGTTAAGACACTCCGTTCCCCACTTTCCGCCGAATTCTGGAGGCATTTCGTGTTGAGTGGCGGAACTTAACGCCGCACTTTGCCTCGACAGCAGAGCGAAGAAATGAAAATATAAATGTAAATAAATATTTCACTTCCTCGAGTGGGGATCGAATCCACAACCAGTGGATTTTGCAGTCGCACTTTGTGCCGCTGCGCCACGACCGGCCTCAATCAAGCTATATAATTCTTGTATAAGTATATATATTATGTATATATATATATATATATATATATATATATATATATATATATATATATATATATATATATATATATATATATATATATATATATATATATATATATATATATATATATATATATATATATATATATATATATATATATATATATATATATATATATATATATATATATATATATATATATATATATATATATATATATATATATATATATATATATATATATATATATATATATATATATATATATATATATATATATATATATATATATATATATATATATATATATATATATATATATATATATATATATATATATATATATATATATATATATATATATATATATATATATATATATATATATATATATATATATATATATATATATATATATATATATATATATATATATATATATATATATATATATATATATATATATATATATATATATATATATATATATATATATATATATATATATATATATATATATATATATATATATATATATATATATATATANAAGTGTGACTGTAAAACCGACTGGTTGTGGGTTCGATCCCCACTCGAGGAGATGAAATATTTACTTAAATTTATATTTCCATTTCTTCGCTCTGGTATCGAGGCAAAGCGCGGCGTTGAGTTCTGCCACTCAACAAACAATGCCTCCAGAATTCGGCAGAAAGTGGAGAACGGAGTGTCTTAACACTAGGTTCCCTCTGCCTACCCTGCTGTGTGTGGGATACAGCGCGAAGTTGATTTATTTATTTTATTAATTAAGTACCTATTAACTACTTGGTGTACAATCGCTATTGCAATCCAAAAAAAATAAATATTCATATTCATAATTTGTAAGAAAATTTAATTTCCTATGAAATATATTTTTATCACTTTATATCCAAGAAACGGATATTAAGCTTCGGTAATATTTGGTATCTACTCCCTAGCTTGTAAATTTGACTGTGTACCCATTCTCTGTACTATAAGATTTTAAAATATAATTTTTATAATACATACTAATCAATTCCTTTTATAAAATAAACTTATATATATATATATATATTATTATAATAGATTTTATTTCGTTTTTATTGTATTATTGACTGTAAATGCGACTGATTGTGGGTTTGATCTCCACTCGATGAAATTAAATATTAATATAAATATGTACATTTCTTCGCTCTGGTGTCGAGGCGCGGCGTTGAGTTTCGCCACTTAACACGCAATGCCTTTATATTGTAGAGTATCTTAACATTGAGTTTTATGGGCATACTCTGGTGTGTGCGGGATTCAGCGTGAAGCTGTTTTTTTTTTATGTTAATTATTTTACTACTAAGGCGGATACTTTTTGGATAGTGGGTCTCGAACTTATACCTAAGCGGTATGAATAACGCTGTAAGAAATCTTAAAATATTATATTAAAAAAAATAGCACTCGCACTAAGGAAAATAGTGAAGAAAGAATGAAGAAGGAGAAGAAGAAATAAACAAATACATTTATGAATTAAAACTAAATACAACCCTTAGGTTACATATCAAACTATCATTTAACCTAGAATTTGGATAATAATCAAATAATATTATTAATTTCTATAATATACGAAACCCTGATGAAATCTCCATCATGCCCCATACTAGGGCAGTACGGGGTACTATTTATTTTGTACCCATATAAAATAAAAAGGAATATTAAATGTATAAACATAGTGGGAAACGGAGTGTCTATATAAAATAGATTAAGATTTACTAAATTTACTTGTGTCCAATGAAGGAATTGGGTCTATCACATTTTTAATATTCTGACTGAATAATCAAAGTAGCGTCATTGCAGACAAAATGAACAAAATGAAGAATCTTATAGACTCAACTATTTTTACGAAACCACAGACTAAAAACGCTGCACAAGCAAAAAAGTCGATAAAAGCAGAAAGAACGTTATGCAATACGAAATTCAATGAAGCTGTGATGACACAATTGATACATACTTTATTGCTTGGAGAAAATATTTTTCATAAGATCTCGTCTGAAATAACTTAAGCTGCGGCTTTATATTATCATTTTGTGGAATTTCTTATTTATAGTACCTAGTATTTTTATAATAGATACTTTCATTTGATCTTCTTGTGACTTTACAATTTTTATAGATGAAGTACTAGTACTAGTTCCAATTATTGACAGGGGCATATTTATCTGGTTTTGTTTTCCTGATATGAAAGTGCGGAGTTAAATTCCGCTAATGTGCTTGGGCAGAAAACGGAGAATGGAATGACCTTTATCTTCTATACATGCGATCAAAGAATATGTAAAATATAATTTTAGATATTATTTTTTTAATAAAATTTATTTTAACATATTTTGTTAAAATAAATTTTATTAAAAAATATTAAGTAATGTTTATTTTTTATTTTCAGGGTCAAATAAAGCAAGTTCAAATTTATTCAAACTCAGGATCCAGTGACCTTTATAGATTAGATGCCTGCGACAGTGTAAGTTCCTTGCAAAAAATATACAATACATAAAATCATTTATAGAAATAATAATTTTATATAATATATTTGAAAACATACAAATAAAAACATACAAATAAAATAATATGAACTAAATTATTTTGAATTTTTAAATTAAAGATATATATTTTAAATAATAATTATTAGCGAATATTTATCCATATATTTTTCTAATTGGAATGCGAATTTAACTTATATAATTCACATACAAATACATAAGTATTTTATCTTGCAGGGCTTAAAGCTTCCAGATAGTGTAAGTTATATAAATTGGCAACATTCTTGTATTGGCTTTCGTTGTTTTGAACTGCATTTTTCTCTCTATTTTCTGCCTTTCGCAATTCGAAATTGGTGCTATATTATTTTTATTTATGTATAAGTATATATAAAGAAGTTTATTTTAAGTAAATATATTTTAATTATTAAATCAATATGTAGGCTGTAGTAAATAAGGCTTGTTTTATACTATGGGGCACTGTAGTGTAAGTAACATTTATTTCTTCCGTAGATTGACAATGAAGGGAGCGATATGAACGACGTAAGTCGCTTTTTACTAATTACACTAAAATAATTAAAAAATAATAATATGTAGTACACATTTTCTTTCTGTTCCTTATAATTAATTTTACGAAATAATAATATATTTAATTTTTGGAATTTTTCCACATTTTTAATGAAACGCTTTAACCAAAGGGTTTCCAAAAGTCTATAATACTAAAATAAATAATTAATCTGGTTAAAGAGTTTAATATAAAAAGTTACACGAATTATGTAAAATAATTAATAATATAAAATATTATTTGCTAGTTAAAAACAAATATAGGTATGTCGGCTATAACTATCTCTTCCTTTAGAAAAAACACTGTTCCTTGTAGTGCTTTAGTTAAAATAATCTAACTTAACATCTAACCCAATTTACTTTAACCGATTCTAGGCATCTTCCAAGCCAGAAAATCTCGAGAAGGTATGTTTGAACGTATTTAGTAAGCTGCTAGCGTATTTAGTAATATGCTTTTTTATATAAATGTTATTAAAATGATTTCATACATAAGATATATATTTCTGAAATTATAATACAAACCCGCCTTTTGTGCATTTAATTTTAATATTTAAATTATGTACAATTAAAAATAAATAAATATATAAAAATAAACCAATCTTTTATTTAATATAAACGTTCAAAATTTCAGTTTCTTAAAGACGATTATGGCGACGATTACGATAAAGGAGATAGTTCTGGTAATTTTTTTTAATGTATCTAATAATTATTTAATAAAAAAAATCTGAATACAGCGTAAAACTATTTCATAATAAGTTTATTAATAATGATAAAATGGTGAGGCCATCTTGGTGCAGGAGCATAGGCGAGCGACTATAAATGCGACGGTTATGGGTTCGATTCCCACTCAGAGAGTGAACTATTTAATATTTTCATTTTTTCGCTCAGGTAACGAGGCAATGCGCGGTTTTGAGTTCCGCCACTCAACATGCAATGCTTCAAGAATTCAGAGAAAAGTGGTAAACAGAAGTGTCTCAACACTAGGTTTTCTGGTCTCCTCTGCCCACTTCGCTGCCATATGCGCGATATATAGAGCAGGCACTTAAAAAAATATATATTTCATTTTATTTTCAGATACAGACACAACCTACACAAATATACCTGAGAAAGGAGAAAAAGGCGACAGGGGTGAAAAGGTATAATAAAAATTATTATATTTTAGATAGTATCGCTCGCTAACTATCGCTGGACAGTGGAACAGCATTGGACTATAAACGACAGTTGTGGGTTCAATTTACACTTAATTATTTATTATATCGAATGCGTAGAGTAGAGATCAAAGTGTCTAGGTTCTCTCAGGACCATATTATAAAAAAAAAGCATAAGCTTATATGTCAGTCGTATCATCCTTATAGTTTGATCACTAATTGACAACATTAAAAATGTAGTCCAAAAAATTTTGTATGAATAAATTTAGCACTTGTTTCTAATGTATTAACGTAGTTAGTACTTTTTAAAAACAGGTTAGCTTAGATATTTTAAACTTTGAAATTTGTAACCTAATTTGTAATGAAAATCGTTAAACCGTTAAATCTTTTGCTTCGGTGACGTTCATATGCAAAATCGGTAGCTGTGGTGACGTTAATACATAAATACTGATTTATTATAGGGAGAAAAAGGTGATACAATAAAAGGATCTATCGGCCCACAAGGTCCACCAGGTCCTGGGGGTCGAGAGGGTCCACGTGGAGAAAAAGGATCTGAAGGGGTAATATATTATATATAATTTATATAAAAAAAAATATATATTTTTTAAATTCAGTGTGAGTATATATATTATATACTCGTAGATAAATTGACATGGATTTTTACTACAGTAGTCAAAAAGCTAAAATAAATAATACTTCGGAGTTACCAACAAATTTTATAGGACTTAGAGTCAATTTGCACGCGACAGAGGTGGGGGTGAGAAAAATGTAATTATTATATACTTAAAGGACATGTTATATCTAGGACTACGATAAGATCATTTTTAGGGCTTTTACTTACAAAAGCCATATTAGTAGAATCATTTTATTCATTTTATGTGTGCATGTGAAGCCGTCGTGGCCCAGGGGCACAAGGGTATGACTGAAACACGACGGTTGTGGGCTCAATCCCCACTCGAGGGAATGAATAATTATTTCTTAATATTATCAATTCTTCGCTCTGGCACCAAAGCAAAAGCCCGGCGTTGATTACCGCCACTCAACAAGCAATGCCTCGAAAAATTCCGCGGAAAATGGGAAACGGAATGTCTTATTTGCCTACCCTGCTGTGCATGCAAGATACAGCGTGAAGCTAAAAAACTCAGCTACAGTTATATAACTAGCCTACACCTTAGTCGCAAATCCCGAGTTAATGAGGAACGGAAATTTCTTCGTATTATAAAATTAAACTTTTAAAATATAAGGATAATTAATAAATTAATATATCATACTTTCTCCAGCCACAAATAAAAAATTTGTAATTATTTTACAGTCATGTACATGTTCTGGGGATACAATATCAAAATATCTTTCAACTATGCCAAAAATGAGAGGACCTCCGGGCCCACCCGGTCCTCAAGGCGAAGATGGATCACAAGGAATACAAGGTTTAACAGTAAGGGATGATAAACAAATTTTGTAAAAATAGTACCAAGCACTTAAAATCGTATTTTATATAATTATTACACATTTAGCCAATAATGAAGATGCATACTTAAATACATACATTGTCTAAAATTTTCATTCAAAAATTGTTTCTTTCAAAATAAAATGTATTTAACATTTTATTTTTATTAATATCGATGTCAAATTGGAATAGTGTATTTTTTAGGGTCTGACAGGTAAAGAAGGGCCAAGAGGCTTAGATGGTGAACCAGGACGACCAGGAGACATTGGTTTACCAGGGAGAGATGGAGAGAAGGGACAAAAAGGGGAATCGGGTAGAGATGGATACCTTGGTCCACCAGGACCGCCAGGACCCATGGGTCCTTCTGGACCACCTGGACCCGTTACTAAGGTGATTTAAAAAATATGTTTTTACTAGATATGTACTATCTAAACTCATTAACACTTAACATATTCAAGGCGTTAAAGTGGAGAAGAGAGGTATCATGATACTAGGTTATTTCTGCCTACCCTGCCAAAACTGAAAAAAAACTATTTTCGAATATATTTTATTTTACATTATGAAACAAATAGTGTCAGAAGTATGTTGACAGGAAATAGAAGAGGCAAAAGTTCCAATCACTGGTGAAAAGGGTGAACCAGGTCCAATAGGACCCCAAGGGCCCCCTGGGCCTTTAGGTCCTTATGGACCACAAGGGGAAAAAGGAGACCAAGGACAGAAAGGCGATAAGGGTGAAGAAATTATTCATAAAATTTACGTAAGAAAAAAATCTAATGCTTATATTACATACGTTGAAATTTATTTTGAATATATATATATATATATATATATATATATATATATATATATATATATTAAAAAAGTATTTTCGTATTTTATATGTATTATGTATTATTAGTAATAAAACCTCTTTGGCTGTACTGAATGTAACTGGCTGGTTTTAATACCATTAAATGTGACATTCTGAAGATGCAATAAATAAAAAAAACCAGTTCCCGCCATTTTTCAATAGTGCAAAAGTGGAGATTCGCTCTTAATGCAGGGTCTGGTCGTCCAGACCGAACCTCACCTTACATATGCATTTATAATAATAAATGCATATGTAAAAATATATTAACCAATAAACGCTCCACCAAAATATAGACTTTTTGAAATTTTTAGGGCCTTGATGGCAAGCCAGGTCTACCTGGAAGTCCAGGGGAACCAGGAGAAAATGGAGTACCTGGACAACCAGGTAACCACGGTCGACACGGAGATAAGGGATTGAAAGGTAAATTTCAAATTAATTTTTTTTTGGTAAAAAAATAAAATGTTAAAATATTTTTTCACCTATTATTATTTCTTTATAGGAGATAAAGGGAACAAAGGTGATCTCGGTCCACCGGGCAAATCTGCAAAGCTATCCGACATACTATATGAAGATATGGACGACATTGAAAGTTTGTAAATAGTTAAAAATTTTAAATAATTTTATAATAAGCAACAAAGCAAAGATATATATATATATGCATTTGTGAAATATTTACAGAAGAAGCTGTGGTAGAAAAATTAAGAGGTTACAAAGGAGATAAAGGATCACAAGGTCAAAAGGTATTTAATTTTAAAAATCGAAAATGTTGATGACCATAATATATCTTAAAATTAATTATTTAGATAAAGCAGTGATATTTAAACTCATGATTCGCGAATGTGTACTTTTAAAATATGAAATATAAATAATATAATATTATATTTCAAATTTGTGGTGTTTCTACACCTTTTATGCAAAATTTGGTTATGTTTTATTTATTTTAATCACTTATATTATTATATATTCTAAAATAAAAATTAAGCAAATATTTCATCATGTTATAGGGTGATGTGGGTGATGTCGGACCTATTGGGCCTAAAGGTTCTGAAGGAAATGATGGTCATCAAGGGCCACCTGGCGAAAAAGGTTCTCATGGTCATAAAGGTGAACTTGGCCCTGAAGGTCCTAAAGGTCAAAAAGGCGAAGTAGGAGAACCAGGACCACCTGGTAACGTTCCTACCTCAGCAATCAGTTTAATGAAGGTATTTTATAAAAAGAAACATTATTTATAAATGTTGAGATCATCGTGGTTAGTATGTTTGACTGCAAACGCGGTGATTGTGTGTTCTATTGCGACCGGTGTAAATAATACAAATTAAATTACTTTCACCTTTGGGAAACGAAGTTTCTTAACACTAAGTTTCCTCCACCTACACTGCTGTGTGCATGATACAGAGTGAAACTGATTTTGATTTCATTTTAAATTATTTTCATATAATTTTGTTCTAGTAAACAAAGTGTAGGGTTGTGTTCCGTTATTCAAAATGCAATAACTCGTAAATTAAGTAGAAATTAAGGAATGGAGATGTCTTGACACTAGGTCCCCACTGCTACTATAATAGTAATTTTGTAATATAAATCTTATTTAATAAATATTATAGGGGCCGAAAGGAGATACAGGTGAAATGGGTAAAACAGGCCCACGTGGACCAACTGGAAACGCTGGTAAAAGAGGACCTACCGGGCCTCGTGGTTATAAAGGTGCCAAAGGTGAACTAGGAGAACACGGGCAAAAGGTAATCATTGAGCCGCAGAACATGACTTACACTTATTTAACAAAAAAAAAATTAAAAATGTTAAAAAGTGACCAACAAATCACCCATAATATATTGGTGTTGAGTGAATAAACAGTACTTGTTTGTTTATTAAATAAATATAAATAGAAAAATCAATCACAAAATCGCACGAAGCAGTGCTATTTATATAATATTTTCTTTTGAATAACACTATAGGAGGTTTAGTTGTACTCTTGATTTTCGTTGTTGGTTTAATTACTTTTGACGAACGCGTAGACTGCGTATCTATTATAAAATAAATACATTACGATGCAGTACTTGCTTAAATATTTAATTGTATCACATTATTGAAATCTATTTTAATTTTAAGGGCGCTACGGGATCTAAAGGCGAAGAAGGAGTAATGGGGCCTAAGGGAGAAAGAGGCGAAACTCCATTTGTTGACATTGCAAAGGTATGATTGATATGTATAAATTTCCAGTGTTGTGAACATAACTTTTTATTTTTTTGTAATATGATAAAGAATAATGTTGATTTATAATACGTAAAAATGTTTGATCATTGTCAGCTTACACGTACATTTTTTTTGTAATATGATAAAGAATAAAGTTGATTTATAATACGTAAAAATATTTGATCATTGTCAGCTTAAAGGCGAAAAAGGCGATAGGGGTCAAACTGGAGAACCAGGAGAGGCAGGGACACCTGGGACACCGGGTGTTTGTAAAGAAGCCAGTACATTAACAGTTACTGGGCCACCTGGTCCTCCTGGTCCACCCGGATCTCCCGGTGTATCCATAATTGGTCCAAAGGGAGAACCTGGTGCAATAATCTCTAAAAGCACCTTATTTACTTTTAATGACGTCAATGACAGTGCAGGTACATAACTTTCGTTTAAAATTTAGTTATTTTTATTTTTGCAATATTGCAAAAATAAACAAAAATCTATTAGAATCATTATGATTACAATTTTTTTTTAAGGTGTTAAAATTATTCAAATGCTTAGAAACTACTACAAATTTCTTTCGTCCTTCTTCTTAATAATCGCATAATACAAAAACTTTTGAAGCTTACAATTTTTTTTTAAATTTATTACTTAACACTACAAACCTTTGGTCCGTACACTTTTCTAATTTATTATTATATCTAATTTACTTATCATATATATTAATTACATTATTGTTTACATACAATTAATACCTGTAATAAGAAAATGTTATTTTTAACTTTACAATATTTTACAAGATTTTACTTAGATCTAAGATGTTAAGCGAGTGTTTATATATGTATATTTAACAATTTTACACATTACAATATATATTTAATTACATAACTATAAGTACATGCTAAACTTTTATAATAATTGATTTGGATGTGAGGAATTTTGCCCTAGGATAAGGGCATGACTGCTATGATGGAAGAGGTGACCGCTGCGTTCCTATCTTTCAAAGCCATCTTTAAATTATATTCAACAATGTGTTTTGTCGTTGCCCCCGTCGCGTTCCGAATTAACATTTTGACTGCGTCATCTTTACCTTCGCTATAGTACGTGCAGGTGTCGGTGTGCCGATGCTACGACAGCGTGCGAAACGCTATCATGCAGCTGTAGCCTAATAGATTTGGTGTTAACCACTAACGGTCGCGCTGGTCTGACCCTGAGACTAGTGAATTGTCAGCACCTTCGAACCTGTTTCTTCTCCCCATCCCTGGGCAATCAGAAATTCTTTCTCCTCCTGGGTAAATGTGACAGTGTGTATTTTAAATCTCCCGGTACTAGTGTCATCTTGAAGCTTACGATGAAAAGCTATAGGATAATTTCTATCGGAACGAAATGAACATTAATATCTATAATTTCATAATGTAATGATAAAATTATACTTTGTAGGTTCTAATGAAGACGAATTTTATTCGGCAGAAACAGTTATATACAAAACTAGTACTGCTCTTTTTAAGGTATTTATTTTTGGATTTACATAGCTTTCTTTAACCCTTCCAGCCAGATGTGACAAATCAAGGTTATTTATTTATAATACTCTCTCGAATGTGGATCGAGCCTACAACCGTTGCATTTATAATTTGATATTATGGTGTTTTACACCATGATAGCGACTAGTTAAGCAAAACATCGACTTTTTATTGAAGTAAGTAAATATTATAGGTTTGATTTCCACTCAGGAGAATGAATTATTTTCTTGCTTTGGTAGACATAGCGCGATGTTGAGTGCCTAATTGTGAAATGTGTAATGTAAAAATTAGGCGGAAGGTGGAGAATAGAGTATATTAAGATAAGGGTTCCACAGCGTAGCAAAACTTAGACCCAGGATCACAATTCACATTTTCTTTGTGGAAACCTTTTTTTATTTATATATTTCTTTGGTATTTATCTTTTATATTCTCATATATCTTTTACTAATGTTTCAGTACATATGTACATTATTAAATTTCTATTTCCATTTCAGAGAACTTCCGTGACGCCATTGGGAACATTAGCTTATATATTACAGGAAAAGATATTATTATTACGTGTCGAGAATGGATGGCAATATGTAATAGTAAGTTATATTTTTGTTTTTATTTCCTGTGTGACTTTCAATAATAACTAAAATTTAAGCTTTTATATACGTTTAGCAACTTTATTTTTTTATATCTAAATATAAGCTAGTGGTACAGATCCAAATCCTGCTAAATTTAATTGCATATTATATTTTAGTAAAAACATTTTATAATAAATCTTGAAGTATTTGGTGTATTTTATTTGAATTCCTTCAAATTATGAGATTTTTTTATCAATGCACTCTTTCTGTGATTTATTGATTAATAACAATTTTTCCAATAGATGGGTTCTTTCCTACAAACAAGAGATTCTCACACCAGCACGACGCCGAAACCTATGTATCATAGTACAAACCCACAGGAAAATCCTTCTCACGCTGTAACTACACCGGATAGCTATGTAAGTTTTTTTTATTTACTTCTATTATTTCACATCGCATCCCGTTTATAGTAAAATAAAAATGAATAAATGCCTTCAGAATTCGGCAGAAAGTGGGGAACGGAGTGTCTTAACACGAGGTTCCCTCTGCCTACCTCTGCTGTGGGCGGGATACAGCGTGAAGCAGATTTTTTTAGTTATACAGTTTTATATTATTTAGAAATATTAAACACAATTCTAAAAAAATGCAACGGTTTGTGGTCTTATAAAATATATTACCTAAAATGTAAATCATTTGTGTAAATGTTATTAGTTTGTTCAATGATCACATTTACATATATTAATTAATAGTTGGCATAATTTATTTTTATAAAATATTTTATAATAAAACATGATATTCTATGGAATGTTGAGTTTTACCACTACTCAAAGTCTTGAATTCTGTAGAATGAGAGTAGTGTCTGGACTCTGGATACTAAGTTTTCTCTCGAAATAACGAGGTCATATGCATGAAAGTGTAATAAAAGCTTTCAAGGCTTAAAATAACAAATACAAAATATTTATAGTATAATAGCATACAGTATTTGTGTGTTTTTAATAAATATAATACAAAAAGATAAAAATATTTATTCTATATTTTTTTGAAGACTATTGTGAGTATTATATTTGATTTTATTATATATTTATTTTATTCACAAGAGAGCTTTACTTCGTAAATACTAAGATCTGAGTTGATAACAATAAACCCTTTAAAGCTGTCTTAGCACAACGACATATATAATCTCTAAAACTTAAATTTTCTTTTATTTCGCCACTCGAATAACAGATAGGTGAAATTTGAAAGAAATTATTTATAGTAGAACTATTAAGGTCATCGTGGGACAGCGTGTGAGTAAGCGCGATAATTGTGGATTCGATCTTTGCTAGGGGATTGAATTATTTACAATTCACCGCTATGGCAAGACTTAGTGTTTAGTACTGAAACTCAATACGTAATGTTTTAAATTTAGACAAAAGCAGAGAACGGAGTGTTTTAACATTGAGTTCTTACTCTAAAAAAAAGTTAGAAGTGACTTAATCTACAGTACAGAAATATACGTACACACCTTATAAATGACTGCATAAATATTTGAAATAAAATGAATAATAAATAACATCTCTTACGGTCTCACACTGTAACCCGCAAGTAGCAGGGTAGCAGAGGGAGCCTAGTGCTAAGATACTCCACCCTCTGCCAAATTCTGGAGGCATTACGTGTCGAATGGCCAAACTCAACGCAGCGCTTTGCCACGACACCTTCATTTCCTCGACTGGAACTCAAACCCACAACCTTTTGCGTTTACAGTCACAAATAAAAAAATAATAATTTAAAAAATGTGTATCGAAAGCGACCTAGGAGTACGAGTTTGAATGTCAATTAAAAAAAAACCTTGTATATTCACATAGATGCACGCAAGAAGAAAGAGAATATTGTTGCTCAAGTATTATTCGTACTTTTATTTTAAAAAACTACAACTACATGTAAATGCTTATATCATACAAAATTATACAAAATATTTCTTAATTAATTATATTTTCTATTAAATTTTTACAGAAAATAAAAATATATATATGTCAGTTATATACAATATATATTTATATATTTTTATTTAAATTATTTATTTTGTTTTTAGATTCGCTTGGTAGCATTGAACGAACCATATCCTGGGAACATGCTGACGCCAAGTAATAGGACGGGACGAAACGCGGCGGCTCAAGAATGCTACAAACAAGCCCAGAAATTGCATCTGAAGAGTAGTTTTGTACCTTTTCTATCTAATAGGTAAAATATTAAATATTTTATTTGATTCTCTTTTGATGCCAGTTCCTTTTGGTGGCGCTAATAAAAACAGCCTGACTGCAAACTATGGAGTTGGCTATGATTCTGCTCAAATAATTTCATTAAAGGAATTAAGTAGATATATAGTCGAGGGGAAAGCGTGGCGTTGAGTTCCGCCACTCAACGCGCAATGCCTCCAGAAATTGGCGGAAAGTGGGGAATGGATTGTCTAAACACTAGGTTCCCTCTGCCTACGCTGCTGTGTGCGGGATACAACGTGAAGCTAAAAAAAGTAGATATATAGATATTGATAATACTCACTTAATTTAATAAATACGAAAAGTGAGGAAAGGGTCGACACTAACTTCCCTCTGTGCGAAATAATGCGAAGTTGTTAAGCTAGAATACATCTTATAAATTGTTTTTTTTATAACCAGTTAAACCTTCCTACTCCTCTCTCTTCCTTCAACTGTCAATCCTAGTAAACTATCGGACTTGGGTTTTTTTATGTTTAGATCTTATGCAATCGGGCTTTTTTTTGTTTTTTCAATATATTTTTTTAAATAATACAATCTATTACATAAAAATAAACTTTTACCCTCAT
This sequence comes from Heliconius hermathena, assembly GCA_013403705.1. Taxonomy (NCBI): domain Eukaryota; kingdom Metazoa; phylum Arthropoda; class Insecta; order Lepidoptera; family Nymphalidae; genus Heliconius; species Heliconius hermathena. Next base: position 618,672 of record JAAIXJ010000054.1, on the reverse strand, counting down.
AAAGATATTGGCAAAGTATTCGACTGAAAACGAGACTGTTCTGATGTCGATATCCACATGGAGAATTAATCTTTGATTTGTGTAAGCTGGCAACAAAACAAAGCACAGCTTAAGTTACGCCACCTAACACGCAATGTTTCGAAAATTAACTGACGAACTCTTAACACTAAATCTCTCTGCCTAACCTGCTATAATCGGGATACAGCGTGAAGCCAAAAAAAATATTTATTAATAAAAATAAATATAGCAAAATCAGGTACATATTTTATATTTTTGGTAAACGTGATCGTGGCTGCCGAACGCTGGCTAATATAAAATACTCTCAGATCTGCACTATTGAAAATAGCACATCGTCTTGAATAGCAAACACACGAATCTGGAACCAAAGGATAACAGTAACACTGGGTGGTATGGATATATTGATAAAATTGGTTATGTGAATTCTTAAAAGAATCTTTAATCTTGTTTTTTTTTAGAAATAAGCGACAAATATATTTCTTTATAAATAAATTTAATATTTTTTTAAAGCCGAGTTAAAACTCGCCTTTAAAATAAATTGACGTAGCAATATTTAAATCTTTAGCTTTATATTAGTCCAATATAACAAGCTATTATGCTGATTTTTATAACAAACTTTTATTAATAAATATAATATTCATACCATCTCATAGACAAAACTTTATATTATAATAAAACAGAGGCTTGGGAAATTTCTCTTATATAGTCTATTAATTCTGATACCGACTGACGACTGACGGCTGACGAGGAATGAAGCTATTGGAATCATGAAGAAAGGAATTTCAGTTTTTTTTTAAATAATTATAAACGCTTGTAACACTTGTCAACATACAACTTCATGTCTACTTATTAATAATTACATTTTCTATTATTTTTTTTTTGAAATAAAATATTTACAATTTTACATACAAACTATTTACATTACATATTTTTATGTTATATCTTTATTTAAATAAAGATATACTTTTAAAAAATCATTATTCATTACACAAAACGAAATGAATTCACTTCACAAATCTAAAATATTTCCTTCAATTTCAGGATAGACGACCTAAGATCGATAGTGCAGCAGGAGAGGACCAGAAATATACCTGTAGTCAATTTGCACGGTACAGTTTTATTCGACTCGTGGTCGTCCATGTTCAATGGGTCTGGTTCACCGCTGCTGTCGTCAGCAAGTATTTATAGTTTTAATGGGAAAAATGTACTGACTGACCCTACCTGGTAAGTTGTTTAGATGTTTTTTCATAAAGAATATTTATTTATAAGTGGTGTGGTGTGGCGTTTCACCGTAAAAGCGACGGTTTTAGGTTAGACTTTCATTCGGAGGAATAAATTGTTTTGATTTCGTCATTATATCATTTCATGAAGCTAAGAAAATTTGTACTTTATAGTTTTGCAGTATAAAACTCGACAATATTTTGTAATAATGATTAACATTTACATTGCTGTAAATAATAAAAACTTATTAGTTAAATTAATATTACTTTTTATATGACAATAATCTTTATGAGGAATCTTTCTATTCATCATGCAAGTATCCTTCGAAGCATTTTTCTACGTTAGGCAACTACCTGCCACAATATTCTTTCTTCGAGAGTTCGAATGAAACAGGATTTACTCGAAACCATTATTTATTACGTTCAGAAAAAAGGGTTATAGATAAAATATGTATACTTTCATATATCTTCTGCATTATTCAAAACATATATTTTTTTGTATAACATATATTTTTTTTATTTGAAAAGTGACAACTATCCGACTTTTACCCACATTTTGAATATTTTTTTATTAACTATGTTTTTCAGGTAATAATATCTTTTGTATCATAAATTTTATACTAACATTAAAATTCAATAATAAAATATTCTACAATACAAACTTGCTTAATGCCAGAATAAGTTTATTACATTTAAATATTTACATCATAGGCCAAATAAAGCGGTGTGGCACGGAAGTAACTCATTCGGTATTCGTGAGAGGCGGGCGTTCTGCGACGAGTGGTCGATTGACAGCCCTGACAGATATGGTGCAGCGTCCTCATTGTACAGCAGTCGATTGTTGGAACAAGAACAGTGAGTGATTATTATTCTATTCACCCCCAACCCTCTTCCCTTCCTACCCTTACTTCCCATGGCTACCTTGAAAGTGAATGAGATTGTTGTTTTAGTGATTAGTTAGTTTTTTGTACATTTTCGTTGTTTTTTTTGTTATCTAGTTTATTGCAGTCTTCCTTATAGATGTTCAATAAAAAAATATTATATTCGTGATTAATAATAAAAGTGAGGCTAAAGAGGCGCAGCGCCACAAAGTGTGACTGTAAAACCGACTGGTTGTGGGTTCGATCCCCGCTCGAGGAGATGAAATATTTATTTAAATTTATATTTCCATTTCTTCGGTCTGGTGTCGAGGCTCAGCGCGTCGTTGAGTTCTGTCACTCAACACCCAATGCCCTCAGAATTCGGCAGAGAGTGGGGAACGGAGTGTCTTAACACTAGGTTCCCTCTGCCTACCCTGCTGTGTGCAGGAGACAGCGTATGTGTATGTGTGTGTGTGTGTGTNATTGAAGAGGATATTATAAAGATGGCAAAGAATATGAGTATTCCGGCAAAGTCGAATTGGAAGCCACTTGAGTTATATTTGCGGAGTCCAAATATGTATCTTATACACTTCATGTTTTGAAGGATCTCAAGCTTATTTAGTTGCTCCTATTTTAAGTCAAGATAACAGCAATCAGCATAATCAAGAATTGGTAGAAGGAGAGACTGTGCCAGCGCAACTTTAGTAGAAATGGGTAGAAAGTTACGCAGACGATGCATTGGCTGAAAATATTTTTCGACTTACCTCACTATGGTTAACTATGGTAACCACAAATATGGTTTCCAAGACAGATGTTTGTCAAACGTAATGCTTTAATTTTTAACTTTTTCAGTAAAAGGAACTTTCATTACATCAAGCATTATACTAGGTAATTCATTAAAATTTATTTGACAAATAGTAAAGGTAAGCGTCAACGTAAAGGTGGTAGGAAGATGAGATATATTGACAAATAAACGAGGAGACAACACGCCACCTTGAGGGACGCCAGCAATCACAGATGACCATTCAGAAAAGGAGTCTTAAATCCGAATATGTTGCTTGCGCCCGACCAAGTAAGAAAGAAACCAATCAATCACTGTAGGAGATATATTAAGTGAATTTATAATGGCTTGTAGAATATCAAAATCAATATTATTAAGTGCGTTACTGATATCAAGCAAAATCAATTTGATGATTGTAGCAATGTAATTTGATGATTTTCCATACTAAAGCAAATGTCGTCTGATATATTCACTAGTGCAGTAGTCGTACCAGGCCTAAAAACTGATTGTAAAGGGTTAAATAGGGAATTGGTTATTAGATACTTATTAAGTTGTTGATTAATGAGACGTTCCAGGACTTGATGAGAATGGAAGGATTGATATAGATCGATAATCAGATATGGAGGAAAGATTGCGCTTTTTAGGGGAGGCGTTAATTGAGCCTCTTTCCAAGGAGTCGGAAATGTGGAAATGTTTATAGAAAAATTGAGGATTAACGTTAGGACAGGAATCAGAATATCTAGGATTGGCATGATCATATTACGACTAATGCAGTCAGACCCTACCGCATCAGAAGAAATTGCCAAAATATTATCTTTAATATCACATTCATTGAATTGCGCGAAATTAAAAATAGGATTTTTAGGAGTGGGCAAGGCGCGAGTTTGATTTAGCGTTTTTAATATAGGGGTTACATTAAACGTAACAGAAGTTGAGGAATGTGTGCTTAATTTATTTAAATCTATATTACAAGGATTAATGTTCTGCTTTGCTTTCACAACTTCGAGTGACTTAAGAAATTTCCAGACTTTTTCTGCGATGTCTTCTTCAACAACATCCTGTTGCATCGATTCCGAGCAATTATAATATTTTCAACTCTTCACTCCGGCAAAACCTGACGTTGAGTCCCGCCGTTCAGAACACATTGCCTTAAGAATTCACCAAAAAATGGAACTTCTACAGTTCCTTCCGCCTACACACTATATGCACGACACGGTGTGAAAGCAACAAAAAAAATTAGTAAATACAACAAAACTACTGTAATAAAAAACGGAATACCTAAAAAGGAATTAATAGATATTATTCAACAAAACACATTAAACAAACATCATTCCTACAAGATAAAACATTGTTACCCACAAAATAACACTCAAATGTCTAACTCAGACAAGTCATTAATTTAAACGGCTTTTGTTTACCATACTGAAGACGTGGATGGACAGGGACAGGGGTAGACCGTTATAACTTGGATATTAAACCCACTGAAAACAGGCTCAAATGTATCTATTATTGGATACCATTTATAATAGTCATAAGTTTGATATGTGTGTTGTTATAACAGTTTATTTTCATATTGCAGGGTAGGCATAGTGTTAGGGCACTCTGCTCTCCACTTTCTGCTGAAATTAGGTATTTTTTGCAGTTTGAGTAGGCAAGCTATGGTAAGAGAAAGCAACGTTTCTCTTACCATAACTAAAAATATTGCAAGCTACACAATCAACGTTTCTAAGCACTCTGTATTTGAAAATCTATATATGTCATATCAAACCAGTGCTCCTCTAAGCACTTGCTAGAATTATTGGTTTTACAACTCTACTATAATCACCAAAAGGTATCCAAGCGTTACAAATTTTTACTTCCAAATAAGGTTAAATCTTCTCATGCTGTTAATAATGTTAAGCTTATTTAGTTCTAATTACTGTAAGTAGATTAAAGAGGATGAGCGCGCTCATCTCGATAAATATTTGAGGCTAGCGATGCTTGGCTTAATGAATGATTACAGTTTTTAAAAGTTAGGTGGAAAGTGGAGAACGGAGTATCGTAACCCTAGGTTCCGTCTCTCTACTCTGTCGTGTGCGGGATACAGCGTGAAGCTGATTATTATTATATTATTATCTTTATTTTTATCAGCTTCAAGCTGTATCCCGTACACAGCAGGGTAGGCAGAGGGAACCTAGTGTTAAGACACTCCATTTCCTACTTTCTGCCGAATTCTGGAGGCATTGCGTGTTGAGTGGCAGAACTCAACGCCGAGCTTAGCCTCGATACCAGAGCGAAGAAATGGAAATATAAATTTAAGTAAATATTTCATCTCCTCGAGTGGGGATCGAACCCACAACCAGTCAGTTTTACAGTCACACTTCGTGTCGCTGCGAATTGCTATTCAAAATAAAAAAAATTAATGACTTTTTTTTATTTATTTTGTGTATAATATTTCTTTCAGATACTCCTGTGACAAAAAGCTCATAGTTTTATGTGTAGAGGCTACCTCGAAAGAGCATAGAAGATTTAGACATCTTCGCCCTAGGCAAGTTTAATTGAATTCTTTCTTTTTTTATATAAATATATTATATCAAAAATAAGATTTTCTAATAATAGCCGGCAGAAAAGATAAAAGACACTTTGATCCTCACTTTCTTTAATTCCTGATAAACTCAGGGGTCGCGATGTATGTATTCATACTGTCTGAATACAACGGCCCCATTTTCACGCTGTATCCTGGATATAGCAGGGTAGGCAGAGGGAACTTATTATTAAGACACTCCGTTCTCCACTTTCTGCCGAATTTTTTCGAGGCATTGAGTGGTGGAACTGAACTTGCTTTTGCGTTGGTACCAAAGCGAAGAAATGAAAATATTAATAAATAATAGTTCATTCCTCCGAGTGGGGATCGAAATCACAACCATCACGTTACAGCCACCCTTGTGCCCCTGCGCTACGACGGCTTAGTGTTTAATATTTTTTTATACTATTAATATTCTTTTTAGATATCAAAGGCGGTATCATGATCAAAATACTGAAACATTTGATAACCGGATACCAGGTTTATAGTAATTAGTTAACAAAATAAATACGAAGGCAAGAACAGTTGCTTTAGTTGTTGGTACCTCGTTTCAACTGCTGGTCATGTATTCAACTTATCATTATTTTAAAAATATAATTAATGCGATTGTATGAAATAAAACTAAGCCTATTTGAGACTTATTCGTACTCTCCAAGAGAATCTGACATTTGTTAGAAATATGTCGAAATGTTCCACTCTTAAGCTGAACTTACAAAGACGTACAAAAAGTGTAATTACAATAACCCTTGTCATTTGTCACTCAGTAAGCGTCACAGCAAAAAAAAATATATAAAAAATTATACAATTTCTAATCAACGTCGAAAAGAACACGAGTTCGCCTCAAATCGACATTAGATGATTATAATTGGTTTGTTCTTAGAACTGTTATGTAATTTCATTTATTCAATGGGATGCCAACATAAAAAAATGTGTAAGTTTAGTCCGAAAAAAATAGCTATAACGCCAGTATACAAGCTCTCCAATATTTTTTTGATATGGTATACAATATAATTTTCATATAAACAAATTATTATATATTTTTGCTCTTGTTTTGTGGTATTTTTTTGCTGATGCTATTTTTATGTCATTGTGATTACCTCTTTCAATATTTTTTGTAAATTCAGTTTTACAACGGATCATCTATAACTACTAGTAAGTTAGTATTTTTTGACTATATTTTTTCTTTCATGTCGATATTTTGTCGTCGAACATTGACATGAAATATTCTTTTTTTATTTTTACTTTAAATATATTAATTGAGTATATTAAAATGTTTTTGAATAAACAAAATATAGTATTATTACTATAAGTTTTGCAAAAAGTATATTTTTAATGAACATTTAAATTTTAAGTATATCAATGAAAATAACTTAACACGCTTACTAAGTTTAATTTTCACTTTATACTCATAAGTTTTTATTGCTATTTTTAAGTTATAGAATATTATTTATATATATTTCAAGACAACAACTAATGACTGAGTAGCTGACAGACAACGCATATATGAAATTATTGAACTTAGAAAGATAAAATTTGGTATGTATACATAGTTTGAGGAATTCCTACGGGAATAGAAAAAAAACGGGATTTTTCACTTTCGTTTTAATTTGAGGCCAGTCTTGGCGCCCAATAGTGCAAATATAAACACAAATGTCGTATTACAAAATTTAAACTCTCTTTTTCACTTTAATTTTAACGAAACCTCTCCTATATTTCTCAAAATATTTATTCTTTCCTATATTTCTTTCTTTAACAAAAAAGTATTATTTATATAAATACCCTTTTTTTTAAAGTACATAAACAAATTTGGCATATTTAAAAAAAAAGAAAGTAAAAACTGTATTTCTAACCAACAGTAGGTACAGTACTATAATGGTTTTATTTATTTTATTAAAATTATATCGTTAGTTCTGTGAAAACTGAATTTCTATTATTTTATAATAATCAACGCGACCGGCACATTAGTATGTAAATAGTTTTGGCTGAAAAAATTTGAGAGAATGTCATTCAAGTGTATGTTACACTTACACGAAATTGAAAAAATAAATTGAAAATATTTTAGTTAAATATACTTACGTATAATGTATTTATAAAAAAAACTGCTACAACTACGCGTAATAATGTTTTTACAAAAAAGGAATGGGTTATTTAAAACTTTACTTTTATAGTATATATTATTATATTTTTTTGCGTTAATATTTAATTATTAATTAGATTGTTATTTAAATTTATGTTTTTTAATTACTATTGACTATTATTGACTATTATTGACTATTATTGACTATTATTGACTACTATTGACTATTATTGACTATTATTGACTATTATTGACTATTAAGGACTATTATAACTATTAAGGACTATTATGGACTATTATTGACTATTTTTGTAGAATAAAAATGAAGAACTAATAAAGTTAAGTACTAATAAGCTAAGTAAAATTTGAATGTCATGTAAAATAAGTTACATTGAATTTAAAGAGTAACTTGCACTATTATTAGTGTTATTATTATTGTGTTTGTACGTTATTAATTTTAAATATAACTAAAGCTTGTCATGTATTTAAATTTTTAGTCGTAAGCCATAAATTTTAAGGACTATTTTTATTTGTTTACCTAATTTTTGTTTTAATTAAAATTAACGTTTCTTAAAATAGTTAATCGAAAAAAAATGTTAGTGCCATTACTATTTTTGTACTGTTTGAATAAATATTTAAAAAAAACTTTGTTTTATTCACAAAAAACAAAAAAATTAAAAGCAGCTAAAAGAAATTGTATAAATTCCTTGAATGATCAAACGTACTCGTCATCACAAAACCTCTTATAGGACCACCTAAAAAATAGCTCATTTTCTAAAGTTTGCTTTAATATATATAATAGTAACAATCGAAATTCCTTAACTACAGTTTTCATCACCCTTTAAATAAACATTTTTGTATGAATCTGACGTGAAAACACGTAAATTTTTCATGTATCGTAAAAAATCCGGATCCATTACAGCGAACTCTACAAACTCATTTGCAATAACAGTCGGAACTCTTAATGCCTCTGAATAACTGGCGCAAGATTGTAATAACCGGAGTTTTAAAATTGCCAGATTTTCTTTACTCTTTTTTTTTAAATTGAACTTGAAATTAGGTTGATCCTATAAAAAGAAAAATTTTGATTTAAATGTTGGTTTTAAAAAATATATTTTAATAATGGAATGTGTTTCTTATGTTATTTATTTTGTGTGTGTGTTTTTTTAGGTTCACTCTGTATCCCGCACGTATCAGATTATGCAGAGGGAATCTGGGAAACTAGATAATGTCTAAGTCATGAACTAGACATGAGTAACGGAACTCAACGCCGTGCTTTCCCTCGTTACCAGAGCAAGGAAAAAGATAATGTAAAATATTTCATTTCTTCGAGTGGAAATCGAACCTATGCCTGTCGCGTTAACAGTTACTCGTTTGTACCCCTTCGCCACGACTAGCCATATGAGTGGCTGGTCAGAGGTTGCGATATTATCTACGAGATGATAAAATATATATTTATAATAGATATTGTAGTGTGCTTGAACAATATTTTGGCGTTACTCCAAACTGTACTCGAGCGTAAAAGTGAAAGATCTAACTTATATTGCATGGTAATTCTTTATAAAAGCTACCTCTTTTATTACTAGATTGTTTTGAACTTTCTGTTTTCAGTTTTTCGCCTGAATACTACATATTACGTGTAGAGTGACGGAACTCATTGCCCCGATTTGTCTTGCCATCGCGGAGAGATGAAAATCATTTCCCCAAATTAGTGTTTACGATAGACTTGTTTCTATTTTTTTTTTATTCTTTAAATACTACAAAGACAGAAGATGAGATTAAAAAACCGGGGAAAGACGTTTTGTAAAACGAAGAAATTAAATATAGTAAGCCCTCTGTGTCTCCTCCATTCCTACCATGCTGTGTGCGGGATACAGCATAGCTTAGCATTAGCATAGCTTACTTAAATACATATATGTCTAACATAATTAACTGAGTTAACTAACGACTAACCGTTCACAGTGAGTTTTAACTAATAAGTATATATTTATTTTTATTGGAGAATAGTTACTGAAAATGGCTGTATTGTTAATAGATTGGCGGCTGGAGTGGAGCCAAATTTGAAATCGTTAGTGCTACCAGTTGAACTTTTGTACGTTCTGTTAGAAATTTGTTTACTGGAAACGGAAAGTTATATTTTCTGCTATTATTTAACTTCTTCGTTTGTTTTAATTTTAAATAAAAAAAGCTGAAATTAAGCTCATTTTCTCTTTATACTGTCTTTGTGTTAGTATAAACGTGTATTAAGTTATTGTATAATTAAAAAGAGTGGCTAGTAGACTAGAGTAGAGATGTAGAGATCGGTAAAAGATGTTAAAAAAGGGTGAAGTGCGAATCGAATTTACCCACCGAGGGTTCCGTGCCAATTTTAGTATGTCATGGTTTTTTACGAAGTGAACTACAAATATAACTTTGTAATATTGTTTTTCTATGAAGTCACTACAGCGTGAAGCTGATTTTTTATGAAACTAAAATTATGATTTTTCTGATTTTATCCCTGTATTTGCATTGTAAAATCTGACTTCGTATTAAATCACAATTTTAGATTCATGGGAAGAACTTTAATCTGAATAGAAGCTACTTAACATTATGTTACTGTACATAACTTTTCTTTATACATTTTTTTAAAATATCCACATTATTAAACACAAAAAAAAACGAAATGTAATTCTTCTTTTCTTATCAATACATATAACGAAGCGAGGTGCGTGGGCCTGGGCAGGCAGTCCTGACTCGTTAGGACTTTCTTCGTACTCGGAACGCGGTGAAGTCAGATGACGAATGCGTCATTCACCCCACCTCCCTAAAAGCTGACAACTGACAGTGTTGCCATCCCTTGAATACACCCAAATCAAACAACTTGGCGTTTTCATTCGTGATTCATACTCTGCGACACATATATTAAAATTGTAACTGATCACTATCTGTAGATTCCTGTTCCCACCATTGTGGGGAAAACTATTATCGAGGCCATTTATCAATGTAATATTATTTATAATATTTATTTATTATTTTACATTAAGACATTCAGCCAAAGGAGAATAAAAAAATATAAACAGTATTTTTTGTTTTACAAGAATATCGCTTAAATGTCGGGAATTTAAATGTAGTTAAACATTTTAGCAAAATTCCCTATATATAGCTTTTCTTTTATTAAAATCCGTTCATAAGTAAAAAAGTTATATCAATATCAACATCTTTTACACTAGCTCCATTTGGAACACATACTCGTAATTCAGCAAGTTAAAATGAGAACGTTATTTTCAACGTAGTTCACAGTCAGAAGGTGCAGTTGAACTTAAATTTTCTCAGACAGTTCTATATATAGATATAGAGGATAAAAGTATATATAAAAAAGCTTCACGTTTGTTTCAATACAGTAGAGTAGGCGAAGGGAAACTAGTGTTAAGACACTCCGCTCTCCACTTTCCCTTTCCTAAAGTGGAAAACTATCTTATTTTGATTCTCTACCCTACCATATGCGGGGTATTATCATTTTGATTCTCTACCCTACCATATGCGGGGTACAGAGTGAAACAGAAAAGAAAACAACAAATTTGTATTGACAGTTTTAATGCAATTGAAGAGTTTAATCCAGGAATTAGTAATATGCTTATATATTTTGCTAAGAAGTATTTGAGTAATAGAAAGTTTCATATATTAAATGTTGTATCGTAGCAAACGTGACGGTTGTTGGTTCGACTCCCACTCGAGGAATGCTATTTTCATTTCCTGACTGTGGTAACAAGAGAAAGCGTGGTCTCGAATTTCGCTATTTAACACTTATAATATCTCAAAAATTGAGATGAAAGTGGGAAATGGAGTGTCTTAACACTATATTTCAATGCTAAAATGTGGAAATAGATAATGTATATAATACATAAATTAAGTTTTCTACTCCTCTATAAAAAAGTAGTTTAAACTTAAAAAGTTAAAAGTGTTTGAAGTTGCTCCGAAAGCATGTGAGAGTGCGGCAACATGGTGTAAGTGCAGTTGAAGTAACGTTCAGTGTTGGCAATGAGTAGCTCTCTTTCCCTTTTTTATTCTCATTGCCTTTAAATGTTTACTGCTTAAATTTATTAAAAGTTTCACTTTAAAATTTTGACAAATAAATGTTTTTTGATTAAACTTCATTTGAATTAATAGTTCAAACTGTTGCACTTCAAAATTATTTTGAACGAGAACATTTTTAGTTATATGCCGAAAATTTTATTAATAATCGTGTCAGTAGTGCTAAATATAGTACTGGAAAAAAATATGAGATAACTACTAGAATGAGGCCAGTCATTGCGCAGGGGCATTAAAGTGCGATTTTAAACGCGATGGGTTGTAGATTCGATTCCCATTAGAAGAAATGAAATATGTAATATTCCTGCAGAATTCTGTAAAAAGTAGGGAACGACAATATCTTAAAGAAATTGGAGTGTCTTAACACTAGGCTCCCAGTTTCCCTCTATGTGGATTCCCTGTTATGTGGATGATACAGCAATAAGTGAAAAAAGTTCCTGAATGAGTACAACACACATATAATTGTTACCTTATTATATTTACCGACAATAATATATACTACTTACTTATTGTAATACGCTATTGCTCTTTGGTAGTCAGCCATTTCTGCAACTAAATTGCATAAAAGGCAATATTCCATTCCTTTAATAATGTTAGGTTAGGTTCCTTTCCGTTAATAATATTCCTTTCTTTTAATAATGTTGGTAATTTGCTTTATTGTGTTGGAGCAGTGAAAGTGAATGTAAGACCCGTATTTATAAATCACTCTCAAGTCTGAAATCGATCTTGAGATGCTGTTTTTATTCACTAGTATGTAATTAATAAATGAAAACATATCAAAATCGTTTTTCACATTTTAAAGTGTTACTCAACACTTCGGAAAGATTTTTTTTTTATAGAAATGTAAAAAAATTGAAGCGCTCTGACCTCTAAGCCATACGTTCTCATCACGCTAGAGCGAAATTCTTATACGCCTGTTACAATTTATTTGTGTTGTTAGCTACGCTAAGTTCAGATTTTTGTACCTTTCTAAAAAAAGTCTTCTTTTTTGCTTATTTACAATTTTTTTCTTAAGTTTGGAATAACACTTTATAAATGTAAAAAATGCTTAAAGTAACTACCAAAATATTAATTTTTTCACATCATTTAGGCAAAAGATAATATTTATTTCCAATGCATAACGATTACTTCGATTTTTTTTTTAAGCTTTACGCTGTATCCCGCACACAGTAGGGTAGCCAGAGGAAACCTAGTGCTAAGACACTCCGTTCCCCACTATCCGCCGAGTTCTGGAGGCATTGTGTACTGAATGGTGGAACTTAACGCCGCGGTTTGCCTCGATACCAGAGCAAAGAAATGAAAATAAAAATGTAAATAAATATTTAATTTCTTCGAGTGGGGATCGAACCTACAACCGGTCGATTGTACAGTCACACTTTGTGCTCTTGCACCACGACTGGCTTCATTTTATTTATTTGTCCATTAATATTAAGCTGAACAATGCTCAACTACTCTCATAAAGAAATCATTTCTTATAGGTTAAGATGTGCGTGATACACAAATAGACAGATAACAGTATTAAAAAGCATATATTCATATTAGTTAGTGTTTTCACATGTCCCTATACATTATTTATGAAGTAAAAGTTAAATAAATTATATACTAGGCATAGTAACTGCTAATCTTCTTTATCTACAATAAGCCTCCGTCATTACGGGTTTAAAGCAAAACTTGTATTTATAATAATACTATAGAAATTTTAGCAGCCTTGTGGCGCAGTAGAACAGGAATCTATGAGTTTAATCGTCTCTTGAAATTATTATGTTTATGTTATTTTAATTTCCTCGTTTTGTTATACAAAGCATGGCGTTGAGTTATGCCACTCAAAATGCAATATATCGAAGACTTCAGTGGAAAGTGGGTTCCCTCTGGTGATCCCGCTGATCGGAAAAAACGTGAAGCTGCTGACGGCCAGCTTATAAAAAATGGCATAAAATAACGTCGTAACTGCAAAACAATATGTATTTACATATAAAATAAGATGACTCTGAAACCACACATGAATGGTTAAATAAAAGTTAATTAAATTTTTTGAACAAATGTGGAATTTTTATTTTAAAATATCGTTAACTTTATTACAGTAACTAACCAATGTCAAATATTTGTTTGCGGACACCATTTTTACTGTTAATAATGTAATCTGGTTCAAATAACAATCATATAATATCTAGGATAATACTTAAAGTCCCTACTAATTATTAGTAAAAGGTTTTTATCTGAGTAATAATTGAGGCCAGTCGTGGCGCAGCGGCACGAGGTGTGACTGCAAAACCGACTGGTTGTGGGTTCGATCCCCACTCGAGGAGATGAAATATTTACTTAAATTTATATTTCCATTTCTTCGCTCTGGTGTCGAGGTTAAGCGCGGCGTTGAGTTCTGCCACTCAACACGCAATGCCTCCAGAATTCGGCAGAAAGTGGGGAACGGAGTATCTTAACACTAGGTTCCCTCTGCCTACCCTGCTGTGTGCGGGATACAGCGTGAAGATAAAAAAAAAATTTAGTAAGTAGTAGTAGAAATCAGTGTTAAGACACTCCGTTCTCCACCTTAATCTCATTTTATAAATCTTTATCTCCCTACATTAGTATATATTAGTATATAAAACTAAGTAAGATTGAACTCGCAACCGTCGGGGAAATATGGAATGGAATACGAATTTATTATATATATCTATATTTGTTAAATTTCCTTTTCCTTTGTATTCTCCCGTATTTCCCTTTGAGCTCCTGCTTGCGATCTCTATTTTCAATTATGTTAGTTGTCAACTGCATACAATGTCGTGAAAACTTTTAAGTGAAGTTAGACTACTAGTTTGCACGTATACAGGCGAATGTTAGCTAACAACGCGTTTTCAGTTTACTATATTAAGTGTCGGGGTAGTGGCTTCACGCTCTTTCACGCATAGCGGGGTAGGCAGAGGGCCTTGTGTTAAATCCGTCTGATTTCGAGACATTGTCTTTCAAGTGGCTCAACTCAACACCACGGTTTGTCTTGTCCCACTGCACTACATCGACTGAAGTTCAATATAGGTATACTAAGAACAAAAATTATGAAGAAATGAATATAATTAATTGCCTTGAGCAGGAATCGAATCCTTGTGGGAGAAGCCCGTCATATTTACAACCACACTCCATGCCGCTACATCACGACGGCCTTGTATTATAACTTGTATCAATCTAAACAAAGAACTCTGAAAATAAAATAAACCAAAAATACTTATTTTGAATTATTTTCGACCTGGTCGGTTTCCAAAAGGCACGGGTTTGAGTCCCGCTGGGTTCAAATTTTTATACGTTTTCAAAATAAGCATTTTTCTTGCCTAAGTGTGGAATAACACTTTAAAAATGTTAAAAAAAATAAATAAACCAAGATATCCAACGTCTCAATTATATCGCAACAAACATTCTGAGCACGCAGGCAATCTAGGGAAATCAATTAGCACCTGTTACAACGAATGCACCAAATCGATCTGGTAGTATACAACGCTACCTAGCTCTCTACCTGCGGTTGGCTCGACTCCAGCTTTACTAACAAACGATGGGGAGGTAACGTTTTTTGTTTACTTTACCAGTGATTAGCTGAACGCGGCATTTAACTATCTCTATGTAAATAGTAACGAAAAACGCAACTACCAAAGTAAATTACGATTTGTGAATAGAATTATTATGATGGAAAACATATAAATATTTAGCTGGTACTAGTTTTTAGGTGAGTTTCGCTGTGATATGCTAATGCTGTGAATAATTTTGTTTTTGGCTGGTGTTCGTGTATTTTTAGTGTTTGTTTTTATTTTTCTAGGTAATTTTGTTTTTATTGTGTTATTTTGAATTTTAATTATTGAATTTAAAGTGTACGTAAATGTTCAAATACAATATTGATAATGTAAGTAAGTATAAAAACATAATATTTTTGTCTTGACTCGTACAAAAATATTGTTTTAAAAAGGAAAAACAACGTCGATGTTCAAATTAACAACTATTTTATGTTTTAAATCAATGATTTCACTCTTATATAAAGGATTTAAAAATAATATGTAACTGTTAAACAAATAAATTTCAGTTTAATGACTTTGATATGAAATAAGTTTAAATTATATATCAAAAAAGTAAATCCAGGCAAAATAAGCGAAAATAAAGTAACATCTTTAAGAAATACTACCAGACATATGTATGTACGAATAATAAAAAAAAACACGAAAATCGTATCTACGTGGATTTAACTTCTTGAAATTCCATTAATAACATATCGACATTCACGTTGGTTCATTTTTCACACTCACTCTTTTATTTCTAAGATTGGATTTGCTAAGGTTGTTCGCTTATTTTTAGTAAGTTACTTAAAAGCTATTTGCTTCTTATTCATTTTTTTTATTTATTTATGTAGAGTTTCTTTTTCACATCTAAAGTGCTTGGTGATTAACAACACAGAGCATAGTTTTTCATATTCATAGTATTCCTCATTCTGAGTGGCCGTAGTGGTTAAAGGTTCAATTCTGTAGAAACAAAAGAGAGGCGATAAGTTCCGTCACTGAACAGGCAATGTCTTGAAAATTGAGTGATTCGTGGAGTGTCTTAACACACTTATATTCTCTTTCATCGTCCCTCTTCCTGAACCACTGTATGCGAGATACAGCGTAAAGCTAAAGAAAGGGTAATAAAAATTGTAAATATAAAGTAAAAGGAGTAGGTGTAAGTAAATTTAAGAAAACTAGCATCAAACACTACAATACAATATAAATATAACATTTGATTAATTAAGAATAAAAAATTACATCTTCAGTTCTTCACCATTTTTAACAACATGTGAAAACATTTACAATTCCCCAGCTATGATATAAGTATTCTCCGAAGCTTTTATTCCGTCTACATCCCAAGCATTACTCAGAGATGCCATTTCTTGGCGGATATTACAGCATCCCTCAATGCCTGCACCGCTCTTGATATACGACTCCTAGTGCCCTTTCAAATATACGCGATTCCTCTCTGGATCTGTTAGTTTTGGGAAGTTATGAATTTTCATCTATATTCCTGAGATACGTGTATCATAATGTTAGTTTATTATTTTGTATTCTTGTATATATTTTGTTTACAGCTTCACGCTGTATCCCGCACACAGCAGGGTAGGCAGAGGGAGCCTAGTCTTAAGACACTCCGTTCCCCACTTTCCACCGAGTTCCGGAGGCATTGCGTGTTGAGTGGCGGAACTCAACGCCGCGCTTTGCCTCGACACCAGAGCGATGAAATGAAAATATAAATATAAATAAATATTTGATTTCCTCGAGTGGGGATCGAACCCACAACCAGTCGATTTTACAGTCATACTTTGTGCCCCTGCGCCACGACAGGCCTCAATTTTATTTACGTTGATATATAATAATATGTAGGCCAGAGGCCAGCCGTGGCGCAGGGGCACACAGTATGACTGTAAACGCGACAGGTTGTGGATTCGATCTCCACTTTACTTGTATAAATTATTGGATAATTTAATAATTTTGATTATAGATTCTATACACACCAGGTAAAATTTCAATGTATAAATCTAAGAATGCGTATCTGTAGTTATCCGAATAACGTAAGAATATGTATTAAAAATATATTTTTTTAATTTATTATATATAATAGCTCTCTATTATCTTTTTTACAATAACAAAGGTCACAAAAAAGAAATAATTTAGGTATTTTAAATATATTTTTTTATTAAAGAACTTATCTCACTTGTTAAACAAATTAAACGTCATTGACTACAATCTGTAAACTTCGAATATAAGCAAAGTAAAATAAAGACAAATCATTTCGTACTCAAAAGTGCCCTCCGCCCTACATTTAAATTTATTTATCAGCAATTAGAACTTTTGTAAGAATATTTATGCAAAATAATTCTAAACAACGTGAGCCACTCGCGTTTCGTAATTGCAGCTTTTAGTCGCAATAAATTGAGAGTTAGGTAATATTTTAAATTCTTTAAAATAAATAATCTGTTTAATATAAGTTATGTTTATCTAAGATTCCATTGGTGGTGCAGGGGTCACGAAGTGTCACTGTAAAACCGACTGGTTGTGGGTACGATCCCCGAGCCAAAGCGCGGCGTTGAGTTCCGCCATTCAACACGCAATGCCTCCAGAATCCGGCAAAAAGTGGGGAACGCAGTGTTTTAACACTAGGTTCCCTCTGCCTGCCCTTGTGTATGCGGGATACAGCGTGAAGCTGGTTTTATGTTTATCTAAGTTTATAGCTATAATTCTAAAATATTTCTTACATGTTAACTGTTGTAACCCTATGTTCAAATAATTCTAGTTTCGATTTTTCCACAGAATAATATTTGTAATGTATTAAAATATTTATAGGAATTGCGTATCGAAATAACATTTACAGAGATCTCAAGGAAAAACTACAAGGATATATCGAAGAATCCATAAAAGTCAAAACACATAAAATATAACGACTGTACTACTCTTTTATCTGAAGTAATCTAAAGAAAAATTGAATCACACCACTATATTCTTATAACAGTAGAGTATTCAATCGATGTAATAAATTCCAGCACTCCATCCAAATTCTATATGCAAATGGTCGAAAAAATCGCAAGGGTAATATAAGGGGTGGAAAGAAAAAAAAACAAAGAAATGTATGTATGATATTCAAATGTAAAGTCGAGTTATGGCCAACGTCGGAAAATATTCGGTCAGCCACTCGGGAGGAGAATTGAATTTTTTATTGATTGATTTCCACGTTTCCCTTCACTTATTTGTGTTATTTCCTTAGTTGCGCTAAAACTTTTTCGATTAGGAGTTTAGAGATTGTTAGTTGATTGAGGCTGGTGTGGATTCAATTCCCTCTTGAGGTAGTGAAATATTTAATATTTTCATTTCTACATTCGGGTGTAGAGCCAACACGCAGCTTTGAGATCCGTCACTCGACATGCAATACCTTGCAACGTGAAGCTGAAAAAAAAATCATAACTCTATCGTATAATAGTTATCTTACAAAATAACAGACTAAAAAATTAAACTATGAAGCCAGTCTGGCGCAGCGGCACGAGGTGTGACTGTAAAACCGACCGGTTGTGGGTTCGATCCCCACTCGAGGAGATGAAATATTTACTTAAATTTACATTTCCATTTCTTCGCTCTGGTGTCGAGGTTAAGCGTGGCGTTGAGTTCTGCCACTCAACACGCATTGCCCCCAGAATTCAGCAGAAAGTGAGGAACGGAGTGTCTTAACACTAGGTCCCCTCTGCCTACCCTGCTGTGTGCGGGATACAGCGTGAAGCTGATAAATAAAATTAAACTATAAAATGGATTATAAAATAGTATTTTCTAGTGAAGTTCGGCAGTGTAATATATGCTGTGTGCTAAATTGAAATGTGAAAGTTACATTATTTAAATATTGAAAAATTCCTTTTTTATAGTAGAGTATCATCTATAGATAATTGTATGAACCCAACATAAAGATCAATTATAATATCGTCGTCACAAACTATTTCGGTTTTTAAATGTTATGTTATGTCGACAGTTTACGACAGTAGTTATTTTATTTTAACAGTTTAGTATACTAAACTGTTAAAATAAAATAAAAAAAATATATAAATAAACACATGTCTGTGTGACGTAATTTAAACGAAAAGTAATTAAATATACAATTAAATTGATAGATGTTCTTTTAAGTTGAAAATTATATTTATTAGTATATTCTTATCTGACTGCACAGAGATGAGTATTGTTTTTGTCAGTCTATTTTTGTATGTTTGTATATATGGCGTTGTAGAGAGAGAATGGTTTGTCATACCATTCCATTCATCGTAACCTTAAGAATGTCCTATATGTTACTGCCCCTGATGAATTAAAAGGATTGTGAAATTTACTGTATTGTAATTGCCAAAATTTAGAAGATATTACATATAACAAATATTAATCTCAATAGTTTAGAATTTTGTCAAGGTAACTTATAGAACAAATATATAATGAAAATAAGTTTTAAGTCGAATCACACATAAACAAAGCTATCGTGGCGCAGGGGCACAAGGGTGTGATTGTAACGTGATGGTTGTAGGTTCGATCTATATTCGGGGAAATGAATTATTACTTATTAATATTGTCATTTCTTCGCTCTGGCACAAAGGTAAAATCTCAGCGTTTCGTCACTCAACACGGAATGACTCAAAAAATTCTGCGGAAAGTGACAAACGGAGTGTTCTACAATAATGTTTTCTCTACGATTTGCGGGATACAGCGAAAAGCTGAAAAAAAAACAAATCATATTTATATTGCAAAATAGAAGGATTATCAATCTTGATTCAATCAAATCTTTTTTACAGAGTTCTTCCCAAAAAAACCTGAAAATTTTAAATGGGTCATTCTACCAATATTAATAATTCTATACAAAACTAAAGATAAGTAGTATATATTAGTGAAACACGCTGTGTCAAACGAGTGGGCAATTATGTTGTGGTTGCTATATTAAAAAAGTTTCCAGTTCGGCTCAGTTCGCTTGACCATCGCCATTACTGTTATGAGGATGTTTTAACGTTAAAAGCTTTTTGCTTAAGCACTTATTACTTTTATTTATATTCATAATTTGTTTAAATATCCATTTAAATGTCAATAAAGTTTGGAGGATTAATATAACGTGAGATTTATTAAAATCTATATTGAGTTCCCCCACTCCACACGCAATACTTCCAGAATTCTTCGGAAAGTGGGAAAGGGATGTGTCTTAATGGGTTGGAGTGTTTTAACATAAGGTTCCCAGATTTCCTCTGCCTACCTTCCTATACGTAGGATAAAATGTGAAGATGAAAAAAATATATACTTCTATTATGTATTATGTTACGCCAACATAAAAAACGCATTTAAATATATTTTTTTAGCGTTTTCTATTTTTCGTTACAGCGTAAAAGTAAAATTGGTCGTTAAATAATAAAATTAAAATACTTAAAAGTTCTAAAGGGACAACCGAGTATTTAGCTGTTAATTCTTTTTTATTTTAAATATAACTTTGGGACGTCGTGGCCAATGGAGTAGTGTCTGACCATTAACAGGTTGGTCCCGAGCTTGATCTGGACTTGGGAGAATAATAAATGACAGTGTAACTACACTAGTAAGAATTTGTAACCTGCTATGCGAAAAACGTGAAACTGAAAAATAAATGTTTTTAGCTTCACGCTGTATCC
The DNA here is from genome assembly GCA_013403705.1 of Heliconius hermathena. Taxonomy (NCBI): domain Eukaryota; kingdom Metazoa; phylum Arthropoda; class Insecta; order Lepidoptera; family Nymphalidae; genus Heliconius; species Heliconius hermathena. The sequence continues at coordinate 597,916 of JAAIXJ010000054.1, read as the reverse complement.
CGTTCGCTGTGTCCTAGCAGAGTATGCAGAGGGAATCTAGAAACTCCCATTCAGAGAGTTCTGTTTCCTACTTTTCATTCCGTTCTTGAGGCATTGCGTGCTGAGTGGTGGAACTCAAAGGCGCGCTTTGCTTGGTTACCAGAACGAAGAAATTAAATTGATAAAAATCGAACCCCCAACTGCGTTGTATATTGTCGCGTTTATAGTCATACGCTTGACCCCCTACGCCATAACGACCTCAGTAGAATAACCTTACGATTTAAACGATAAAAAAATAATATAACATAGACAAAAGAACTTACATTATTCCATATCTGTCAGGGTCAAGTTATTAAAGTAAATACTTTTAGCAGTAGATAGAAAGTCGTACTATGTTAAAAATTGTATAATTTTAAAAACATTTTTATAAAACATTTATACTTTTACCACAAAACCTAAGCTTTTTATATAAGAGCATTATAGTGCGTAATTAAGTATTCGTATACAAAATGCTTAAAGTATTTGGAAAATATTTCTTTTTTTTGCAACAATTGGATTTATAATTTTTTCCATCTAAATTTAGAGGTCATGACGCATGGACACAAGCGTGTACTGAGACTCTAAGTGCGACGGATATGGGTTCGATTCCCATTCATACATTTATTATTATTTTAATTTCTTCACTGTCGTATCAGGGCGCGACGTTGTGTCCGCCATTCAACACGCTTTACCACCGCCATATGCGGGATACAGCGTGAAGCTAAAAAAACATACATATTATAGTGCAATCAATCTTGGTCCGTCCTGGTTACCAAATCATTACAAAATTTAATTTGGGCCGATTTTAAAACAGATTGCTGTGGATATTAATAAAAAAGGAATATTTTAATAAGTAATAAAATAAAATACGTGTCACTTATTTTCCTACCAGTTTTACTCCTCATCTATTAGAGCAGGTGAAACTTGGGCATCGGTCTTGGACATTGATTGATGAAGCATCGGTTGACAAGTTGTATCGGTATTTGAGAGGACAACGTGTTTAGGAGATATTATATAACATTTTATTTACGTTTTATTATATTATATTATATTATATTATAAGTAAGGGCTTAATAAGAATATTGTAGAAAAAATATATGAATAAAGTAACAAAAAAGAGGTCAACAATATACGTAGTGGGATAGTTGTTTAACTGTAAATCTTTGAGTGTGAATTTGATTTCCATGTGGGAAAAAATGATATTTTTTTTTCAGTTTCATACTGTACCTCTCATGTAACAGGGTAGGCAGAGGGAGCCTAGTGTTAAGACAGTAAATAAACTGGTATTTTTGTTTATTTAGTTTGTGAATTACATACAAATGAGCTATAAAATTATAATATAAATTATGTATGGAATATATTTGTGCTCTATACATAGAGTAGGAGTAGAGGTAGTTTGTATGTAAATATTTAAACTCAGTTTTGTAGATATCCTGCAGTAGTAATAAGAGAAAATAGAAACAAGACATACGTTCTCCGTCTTTCATACATTTATTTATATATATTCGGAATCCAAGAACATCAACTGAATATGATTTTCGAATATTAGAATACTTGAATAAAATTCAAATATGTTAGATCTAAATATACAGTCCACATATATAAATTTGAACGTTAAAAGCTGTCATCTACGTTATTTCATTCACTTAACTATGTTAAAAATTTTACATAAGAAAATGACGCAGGGGCACAAGCGTGTGACTTTCAACGCGATTGTGATTGTGAAATATTTAATATTTCATTTCGTCGCTCTAGAGTAGAGTTTCGCCACCCAACAAGCAATGGCTCACAAATTCAACTGAAAGTGAAGAACGGAAGTGACTGAATGCGTAACGGGGTTTTTTAACACTAGATTTTCTCTGTCTACATTGCCATAAACTACATATAAAATATAAATATATACTATCTTTATATAACGCATAAAGTCCTATAAGTTTCCTCTCCATTTGAATGAAAAGTGGCAGCTATAGAAACGAGTGAACCCAAAGTGAACCAAAAAGTTTTTTAATATATCCAACCGCGACATAATTCCACTTCCGTTCCGACGCTTTACGAATGTTACTCTAATAAATTAAAATAACCTTACCTTACTAATGCATGTCACATTTTAAAAGTAATTTTTAAATTGACATTCATATACAGAGTATTAAATTGATGTAGATTTTAAAATCACCGTCACTGTATTTCGAGTAGATAATTGTTATGTTTAATGCTAGACAAAAACTATGTATGTTTCACGTTATTATTTTTTTCAACGTTTTTATTAGGTCAAGTTGTGATGATATTGTAAAATTTAGGAAGGCACAAAAAAGCCTTTAAACGCGACTGGTCGTGGGTTCGATCTCTACTCGAAGAAAGAGAAAAGAGAAGTTGAGTTTCGCCAAACAACACGCGACACAGAAAATCAATAATATTCATTTACGCCCAAATAAAAACCGATTTTTTTTGTTATGAAGCTTTATTAATACAGTACTTAGGGACTTTTAAAACACATTATGATAAAAAGAAAATAAAATAAAAGACAGGTACAGGTACTCTGTAGATATCGTCAAAAATTTTGCTATGGTTTATCATAAAATTTAGAACAACACTTATTTGGCATCAATGAGAGTTTAACCTATAATTTTTTAAAAATTATAGAATGAGTAAAAAAAAGGAAACACACTCATTAATTTAAGCGTAACCTTCTTATAAAAGATACTTAAAAAAACGCCCTAAAGTAATAACTATACAGAAAGAAAATACACACGTCTAACATCTACAGTATAAAATAAAAAAATATGTGAATCATATATTATCCAAAATTATCCTTTTCTCTCCAATATTACACCACATAAAACCAATTCGCAACGATACACTTACTTATACGGTCCATAAAAGATACATTTTTTTTATTGTGAACCCACGTACCGCTCACGATACAAAATTTAAAGAATGTAATAAATTTCAACGTTCTATCGAAATTCAATATGCAAATAGCCACCAAAAGGGAAAATAAAGAGAAAGGTTACAAAAAGTGTATTATAACGGAGCGTATTAGAGTCAAGTTAAATCAGATTTTAGATTGTTATTATTTTAAAGATGGGAAATGATGGATGGGGGCTGATTGGTTGTGCATATTATATATGTCGTATTTATATAGATAATTGAGGTCATCAGTGCGCAGTGACATAGCGTCTGGGTGTAGACACGACGGTTGTAGGTTCGATTATTTTTTTAAAACTTTTTTTATACGGTTACTTAATTTGTTATTTGTTACGTTCCTTTTATCGCTCTGATAACAAAGCAAAGCGCGGCTTTGAGCTCTGTCGCTCAATACGTAGTGCCTTAAAAATTGGGAGTAAAGTGACAGACGGTGTGACTTAACACTTGCTACCCCCGGATACCTTACTGTATGCACGTGAAGCTAAAAAATGTAGGCAGAAGGCACCTGGGAACCTAGTATGAAACTCGTCGATTCCTCATATTCTGCCGAATTTACGCCACTCAACACACCACACCGTCTCGACACTATGTGTTGCGTGGCGGAACTCAACAACGCGCTTTGCCTCGTTACCAGAGCGAAAATATGAAACTAATAAATAAAAAAATAAGTAACCCTTTTAAAAAAAAATTCTCCTATGACACTTCTTTTTATTTATTTTTTTATTTAAATACTAAATGCTAGAAAATCTACGGGTTCGCCACTGAAGAAGCAAATTGAAATATTCATTGACTGATTTTTCTCTAAGCTGTTTTCATCTCAATATCTTTGCTATTGTAGTTGAAGTAAAAATAAATGATAACTTTTTATTTATTTTTAGAAACTGTACTTACGTTTTAAAATACTTTTTAAGTGGCAAAAATAATGCGAAGGAATAATCATTGTATTTGGAAATAAAATAATTTTGGTTCAGTATAATAAAGAAAAAAACCGGGAGGCTACTCCATAAACATATATGAAATATGTGTAAACATAATAAATATACTTAGCTTTTCTGTATATTTAATTTTTTACTTCTTATAAATTAAACAATAGTGACTGTAAGGTAGTATTAAGAAAAAAAATATTTTCTTTAGATAATGAGAACGATAATAGGGATAGATTAATTAAATACTCCTAATGAGACCAGTCGTGGCGCAGGGGCACAAAGTGTGATTGTAAAACTGACGGTTCGATCCCCACTCGAGGAGATGAAATATTTACCTAAATTTATATTTCCATTTCTTCGCTCCAGTGTCGAGGACAAGCGCGGCGTTGAGTTCTGCCACTCAACACGCAATGCTTCCAGAATTCGGCAGAAAGTGGGGAACGGATGTCTTAACACTAGATTCCCTCTGCCTACCCTATTGTGTGCGGGATACAGCGTGAAGCTGATTTATTTATTTTATTTAAATACTCCCGACACAAAGAGCACTAAAAAGTAAGCAAGCAACTAGTTAAGAGCTGATAATAAGCTGATGATTCATTCTATATATATTTTTCAGGGACGAGCTGATCTCGCTCTCCCCGCTCGGCGATACTGTAAAGACCATCCCAGGTCAACAGCAGTATAGCCGAGTTGAAAAAAAAGGAAATATTTTTATGTTTTAGGCAACCAAGACAAGAATAACCCTAAGATACTTACTAAATACACCGAACAGAAGCTAAGCAAAAATAATTTTAAAAATAGCTATGTTGGCACCGACTGTAAAAATAACTGATTTCAAATAGTTAATAGAATGTGAAAAAAAATAAATGAAATTATACTTTTTAGAAAACATATATATTTTTTTTTAAAAATCTAATTATTGATATTTATCAGTATCAATAATTTCATTTATTATTTTCTATTTCTGTCATTTGTCGTTGAAGTATTTTTTTTTAGTTTCACGCTGTATCCCGCACTCAGCTCGAAATTGCGTGTTAAGTGGCGAACTCAATACCGCGCTATGCCTCAACACCTAGTAGGAATCAAACCTACAACCTGTCGCGTTTACGGTCAGACTTATCTCTTGCACCACGACTGTTTTTGTTTATGTTTGTATAAGTATAATTTTGAAGTTAATTTTATTATTTTATAACGAATTAATCTATATACAGCATATACCAAGAATAATATGCAATCAGAACTGTTAAAATTTTTTTTACAAACCGTAAGACTAAAAGTGAATCTGATAAGGACTTCAGATATAGAACCCGGCGAACAACATGGTGATTATATTTTATTAGTAATAGTACTGTAACTAGGAACGCTGTTTGGCGAAGGATTTAGAATCGATTCCCATTCCGGAGAATAAATAATAAATAAATCTATAAATTTTATGACGCCAGTCATGGCGCAGGGGTACACAGTGTGACTGTAAAACCGACGGGTTGTGGGTTCGATCCTCACTCGAGGAGATGAAATATTTACTTAAATTTATATTTCCATTTCTTCGCTCTGGTCTCGAGGCTAAGCGCGGCGTTGAGTTCTGCCACTCAACACGCAAAGCCTCCAGAAATCGGCAGAAAGTGGGGAATGGAGTGTCTTAACACTAGGTTCCCTCTGCCTACCCTGCTTTGTGCGGGATACAGCGTGAAGCTGATTATATTTCCATTTCTTCGCTCTGGTATCGAGTCAAAGCGCGGCGTTGAGTTCTGCCACTCAACACGCAATGCCTCCAGAATTCGGCAGAAAGTGGGGAACAGAGTATTTTAACACTAGGTTCCCTCTACCTATCTTGCTGTGTGCGGGATACAGCGTGAAGCTGATTTATTTATTTTATAAATTATATATGTGCAGCTTTGTAAGAAATAAGAAAATGGTCGATTAGCAAAAGTTGTTCACAATGATGAGCATCTGGTGAAATACATACATACATTCCAGCAATCAATTCCTGGAAATTTTAAGATACCAGGAAGTACCCTGAAAATGTTATACGTTTTATTATTATACTAGAGAACACACACCACGGCTTTAACAGCTTGAACTACGATTATTTATTTCCTGCCATAAATTCTATCCTACAAATAGCCTAAACGATTAAATAATAAATTTGGACAAGGAGTTATCAGGATCCTAATACATATCCTTATTATGATCCTGATAAATCCTTACCCATCACTTGTTTCTACATTCCATCTTTAGTGTGAGCGAGGATTTATTAAAAAAACGTATATTAAAATCATTAATCTTATTATCTTATTAGTAAGCTTATCTCTTAATTTCTCAATTTCTTAAGTCTCTTAATTTCTCCCTTTTTTGACATATTTTTTATTCCATACGTATTGGTAATAGCATGATGTAATATCTAGATTTAAATTGAAGTAATCAACACAAACATATAGTAGTCCCTTAGATTAGCTCGTTCTATCATAGATTTTAACTAATCTATGATTGTATATATTTTTTTAGTTTCTATTAGATTTACTTGTATGCTGTTTCGTTGAATCGATTCAAATTATCTGCCCAATTTTCGAAATGTTGCGTGTTGAGTGACGTAAGTAAACATTATTTTTTTAAATAAAAATTATTAATTGTCCCGAGGAATCGAACCTACAACCGTCGCGATTACAGTCGCGGTCACAATATTTTATTATATTATCTACTCAAAAATTACATTTGAAAATTAATCAAAATAATTTGAATCTGTGTAACGCAGTACAGGAAATTATTATTTTTATTCTTATTCATCAAAGACTTCATATAAATCGATACGCTTTGAAACAAAAGGGGTTGGCCGAGGAATGAGAAAATTGTTTTCATAATATTTGTTTAGAAATATATTAGGAGAGGGTTTCTTATTTTCATTACCGTTGCCTTTTAGCTAATAAAATCTCTTTGTTCTTGAAGAACGGAAAATTATAAATACTTTGGTTCCTTTATTGTTTGGCAAGTACCTAATAATGGTCAATTTATGTTTCTGTTCAGTTTGTTGTGACAACAGTTTTTTTTTTTATTTTCGTTTGTAAAATATGATATATAAATACAGGAACTCAAATATTTTACATTGTAAGCAACGTTGAAGCTAACGTTAAGGGACAGTCATATTTGAAGCTTAAAAGTTAGTTTTCTTGCACTAAAATATAAAAAAAAAATATTATATATAAATTTTTTTTTCAGCTTCACGCTGTATCCCGCATAAAGCAGGGTAGGCAGGGGGAACCTAGTAAGACACTCCGTTCCCCACTTTCTGCCGAATTCTGGAGGCATTGCGTGTTGAGTGGCGAAACTCAACGCCGCGCTTTATCTCGACTCCAGAGCGAAGAAATGAAAATATAAATTTAAGTAAATATTTCGTCTCCTCGAGTAGGGATCGAAACCACAACCAGTCGGTTTTACAGTCACACTTTGTGCCGCTGCGCCACGACTGGCCTCAATATAGTATATATACATATAGTGAACTAAATCAGCGGAATATCGGTGGTCTGAGGGTAGGAGACTATTTGTGGTCACAAATTCCATAAACTCCCAAATATCTTCTAAACCACAGAAAATCGCTGAACACGAGGGTAAAATTGATGCATAACCAGGTTCCCTACCTAGATCACCTTTGATTGGTCGATCGAGGAACACCTGTATAAATAAATTAAATTGTAATATAACATTTTGAGTTACGACGGAAATGATATCTTCTAAGCTCACTCCGTTTAAATTCTCGGAGGAGATTGCAAAAAGCTATATTCGATTTGTCCCTGTCAACTCTCACGAGGTAGACGTGAATAGTAGAATGAATGAAACATCCACAGTATATAATGATCTTATGTAGCTACGTTATTGGAAAAAACATTTATTTATACATAAAAATATTTATTAATTCACAGATAATGCTTTTCCCGTATTTGCTTTTACGACTCTTAATGTTAGACACTTAGGTTTGTAGTTCCAAGTTTGACAATTGATCCTTAGCTAGGTAGCCAGAAAGAACAAAGCGTCTAACTGTAGTGCCTTTGTATAACCAAAGTCGGTAACCAAGTCAAATGTCGGTGACATTCTTCATATAAACTTCTTTATACAATAATAATAATACTTCTTTATATATTGGACCTGTTTCACGAGCACTCTTAAAATTTCTCACAATATCAATGATTCCTTTTGAATTTTTACCAGGTGTAATTAATATTTTAGAATTTTTACCAAATATGTTAAGTTACTAATTAATATCGTGAGAATATCATGTTATTTGCAATAATTAAAAATTAAATAACAACGAAATAAGTTTATTTATAAAATGAACTAGCCAGCACTTTAATATGAAGGACTATTTTTGGGAAGATTTTAATTTAAAACATCACGTAGACTTAATTTTAAACTAAATACTTCGTATAAAAATGGTAATCTGGAAAGAATATTATCAATATATTTTTTTTAAGAAAAAAATAGAATAACATTAATTTACAAACATCTCCATTTAAAACATCAAGCAAAGCATTGTATTTTAATACAACACTTCCCACGAAATACTGGTCATTTAGAAGACGAAAATATTTGTTGCTAGTTCAACGAGGACCAGCTACTTTCTTTGATAATATATGACTCAATTAAGTGGGAATTATAGTGGGCAAAACAACCGCAGTTATCTTGGTAATAATGGTCTTTGTTAGTTTAACGAAACACTATGTTAGTTGTATTGCGACATATAACAATGTAGATTCCATAAATAATATATGAAAAGAAAGGTAAGTAATGGAGTAACTGTGAAAAATATAGAGCTTACTCTTTATTTTTCACAGCTACTCCAGTTAAATATATATAAAATGTATATTAAAGACCAATCGTGGCGCAGGGGCACGAAGTGTGACTGTAAATCCGACTGGCTGTGGGTTCNTTTGTGTTTATTTCATTAATAAAGTAACAAATAGTATAAAATCGTAGAGGCTCCGTATAATAGCGGTAAAGTGGAAAGAAACAATAGTGGATTCAATTCCCACTTGGAGAAAGGATTATTTTTTATTTACTCGCTTTGATAGCATGCATCGTAGTTCCATCACGCGTAATGTCTCGAAAATTGAGAAAATGAGGAACTGAGTGTATTACCACTAGTTCACTGTGTTATATACAGGCCTTTGCGGGATACAGGGTGAAGCTATAAAATAGGAAAAACAAACTTATAGGTTATTGACCAGATTATCTTGTTTTTTTTTTATGGAAAAGGACAAGGCAAACGAGCGTTCGGGTCAACTGATGGTAAGTGATTACCGCCGCCCACGGCCCCGTGCAACACCAGAGGAGCTACAGGTGCATTGCCGGGCTTTAAGGTGAAGATAGATGCGCTTTTTGAAGCTACCCATATCGTATCGACCTGGAAACACTGCCGCGGGTAGGACATTCCACAGTTCCGTGGCGCGTGGAAGGAAGTTTCTACGAAAGCGCACTGTAGTGGATTGCCACGTATCCAGGTGGTGTGGATGATATTTCCGCTTATGGCGTACTGTGCGGTTCAAACAGTTCTTCAGAATACTCCCCATGATATATGCGATAGAGAACGCACAACGAGGAGACGTCTCTACGCAAAGCCAAAGTATCAAGCCTTTCACAGACCATTGCATCCCCAATAATTCGAATGGCTCTAAGTTGTATGCGATCAAATGGTTCAAGCTGATACTGGGGTGCACCAGCCCAGAGATGAGAATGGTACTCCCTATGAGGCCGAACCTGGGCCCTATATAGGGCCCAGGTTGGTAGGTTTGTAGTCGGTCAAGTAATTGGACGAACAATTCAAGGTACCAGTTAACCTATTGCCAAACGCTACGCTATATACCTAGTTAGTTACTAGTTTCTACCCACTCGACGCTATTTCCAGAATAGTTCAAAATTAAAGCGTTGACTGATAATTTCGTCTTGTTCATAATTTCGTTTCGTTGACTGGTAATTTTGTCGAACTAAAAATTTTATATTGATATAACATGTTTATTTATAAATCGATTTAAATACTAAATATTAAGGGAAGTTTGACTTAATACAATTATGAAAAATTCAATTAAATCGGTCAAGCCATTTCTGAGATTAGCGTGAACAAACTGACAGAAAACAATTTTAAAAATCATTGTTTTTGAATATAATACGTTAGTAAATGCCAATAACATTTTTGTCTTATATATATATTCCATGTAGAGACACCGATTCTCTACCATTTTATTATAAGTATTCATTTATTTTATTTTATTTAATTATTTATTTAATTATTTTATTTAATTATTTATTTTTATTAGAGATACAAACAGAACATCAAATTCGCAAACATTATAAATGATGTATAGATAAAGATGCAACAGTAACATTTTATTGACATTACTTTTTACTTTTCTTCATCTCGTGAGGTTAGCGTATTATTCTCGAGAGAATCAAACGAAGATCGAGAATACAAGTATATTTCTAACATGCATCTAAAGGAGCAACTTGTAAAGTTAACTTTTATTCCAAAAAAAATTGTATTATATATACCTATTATACAATTTTATCTTTAACAAAATTCTATTGTAAAATATATTACCTAAAAATTTAATAAAAAAAAACAGCTCCGCATACAGCAGGGGAGGTAGAGGGAGCCTAGTGTTAAGACACTCCGTTCCCCACTTTCCGCCGAATTCTGGAGGCATTGCGTGCTGAGTGGTGAAACTCATCGCCGAGCTTTTGCCTCGACACCAGAGCGACGAAATAAAAATATTAATTAAATTAAATATTTCATTTTTCTCCGAGTCGGGATCGAACGCGCAATAAGTCGATTTTATTTAAATAATTAATAGTTATTTTTAATTATAAATAATTAATAGTTATTTTTAAACTAAAAGAATTATACTGCTATATCTATACTACTATAATAAAACGGAAGGATTTGTTTGTTTAAACGCTAATATGGAACAGAGGTACTGGTCGGATTTTTTTTAGAGTAAAGCTACATTCCTCAGTAGTTCTTTTGCTATAGGCTAATTGGTAAAGCTAACTTAAAATTACAGTGTAATTTTTAGTTAGCATTACGAAATAAGTATATTGTATTACAAAAAATAGTCGATATCAGTACTACTACTTCTTCTAAAATAAAGTCCGCGTACACGACGCGACAGTATATCTATCTCTTATAAATAAGTCACAAAAAGGCATATTGTGACCAAAAATAATAGAAAATTGCAAGGTGATATTTTGCTTTTTATAAATAACATTTAAGTATCTGTCTGTCCGCGTCACGTTTCCCGCATACAGCAGGGTGGTAGGCAGAGGGAAATAACACTAAATATGTTTATACACTCCTTTCCCCACTTTCCGCAGCTATTTACAGGATACTAAAATATAAACAAACGAGTTTATTATTATCGTGTCTCTGTCTTTCTATTTGACGATCTAATCTCCACCTACAACTAAACTGATCTACAGCTAAACTGATTTTTATGGAACTTAGATAGAACACATAGATAACTTTTTATTTAAGTCCCGCGAGATAGGGATTTGCGCTGGAAAATTCTGCGCTGGAAGTTTGCTATGCACGTTTATCTAGATATGATATAACTAAACGTTTTTCAATTAAATATGACAATTTTTGGGAGCAAAATTTAATAAAATTTCTAATCATTAAAAATACGTATCATAAAAGCCGGCGAAGCCAAGCAGTGGCGTCAATTCTATTACAGCCAGCATTTTTTTTTTGTCCTAAAAATAATGATATCATATAACTTTTAATTCTCTTTTCATATAATAAACACTTAAAAGCTAAAGTTCCTCAGAATGTACTTATAAGTGAACCGCACATCGCTTCGTGGCTACATTTACTATGAATTACATTTCATAGTTAGCCAAGCCACAATTCCGACTTCTGACTTTATATTTGCGTTTGAAATTTTAACACCTTATTCCGTCGTAACAACGATCATTTTTCCAGTACCATTTTCCTACAATTCTACTATACCTCTTGGACGTTACGCCCTCTGTGTAACACAGGAACACTGATCAAGCAATTACCAAATTTACACAATGTATTTTGAGCTTTATATCAAATAGACTAAGTCAAATATGCTGCCATAGTACTTCTAACGAATATTGGCCGATTCTTATTGAGGTAGACGATAGTTTTTAGCTTAAAAGAAATTTTGCTCATTTGTCAGTTTCAAGCTTCTATTAGATTACTAGTTTTTTAAATAAATTTTAGTTCATAAATTTCACAAGAGTCATCTTCACTCGGGAATTTTTAAATGTTAGCATTTTTTGAAGTAGAACGTTTTAATTAATGAATTTTTAATTTGTATTTGTATTGGCGATTATCTGTTAATATTTCATGGATTAATTAAAAATTATATTAATTATATGTATGCTGAAGCCAGATATTTTTTTTAGCTCCATACAAATAAAATAAATATAAATATGCTTATAATATTATATAGGTAAAATAGATTTATCTAGATTTAATGAAAATTAGCACATAGGTGCTAGAACATAGAGTTTAACTGTAAAAACAAAACAAAAATATTTTAAATACAAACATTCCTGAATATTGTAATTATAGTATCAGAAAGTAAACATAGTTATTATATTCAGTCAAGTACATGCTAACGAGGCCACAATTACAACTGATGCCATAATAGCGTATTGGAATTAAAAGTAATAGCTATAGATTGAAACCTCACTCGGAGGAATAACTATTATCATTTCCTCACTTTGATAATACTAAAGGCGGCGTTAAGTTACGTCGCTCAATACGCAAAATTTTGGATTTAGGCGGAAAGCAGTAAACGAAGTGGACTACTACCAAAAATAGGTGTAATAAGTGTACATATACTACTAAGAAAACGTATAAAAATTTCAACGTAGCGGGGTTTGAACCTGTACATTGAACGTATGGCTTAGTTGGTCAAAACACTTGGACGGTTTCCAAAGAGGCGCTGATTCAAATCCCGCTACGTAATTTTTTTTATACCTTTTCTTAATAAATATTTTTTTGTAAGTGTGGAATAACACTTTAAAAATGTAAAAAAAGTGTACTAATAATTCTCTCTCTTCTAACCTTATATATTCGGGATAAAGCGTAAAGCTAATATAAGATGATGTACAATAGCTGTGTCATTAAAATTTTCCTTGATATCCACCTTCTATATAAGATTTATATATTAAAATTCAAATAACAAAAACAAGAATGTAATAATTATAATAATTATAGCAGGTTGTATTATTAAGATAATTAAACCAGTTTAATTTTCAAAATAATATTCAAGATATGGTTGCAGCCAAAATTTACTTCGTTTCTGTATCTACAACAAATTAAGGGTCCGTTTACATGAAATAGAGACGATTCTATTCTAATGAGTCCCTTCGAGTTTCGACTAATGTTTACTAGGATTTATTTATGTTTTTAAACTTTGATTCAAATTTATGATTAACAATGTTAAACAATAAATAGTGACCACGCTTATTCTTTGTAAGTATAATATAATATAATAACATTACGTTATAATAAGATGCAAAAATAAATCATTTATACTTTTTATAGATTTTAATCAGCTTTACGCCGTATTCCGCACACAGCAGGGTAGGTAGAGGGAACCTAGTGTTATGACCCTCTGTTCCCCATTTTCACCTAATTTGGAGGCTTTGCTTGTTGAGCGACGAAACTCAACGCCACCCATTGCCCCGACATCAGAATCGAAGAAATGTTACTGTGAACAAAGTTATATAAATATTTCATTTCCTCGAGTGGGGATCGAACCCTCAACCAGTCCAGTCCAGGCCTGAAAGAAATAAAAATATTTAATAGTTTCCTCGTGTGGGAACCGAGGCCACAACTTGTCGCGTTTACAGTCACACGCTTGAGCTGCTGCACCACGGCCACTGACCTCATACTTTACTGAGATTAATTATTTTTCATAATTTTTATCAAAAATATCGATACTATAAAATGTAAACAGGTCAAACTCAGTGCAGGTAAACGATCTCGGGCCAACGGCCAATTAATTATATCTAACAGCTGCAAAGGAGAAATTTCCTTAATATTTAACGCTATTTTCTGCACATAGTACTTAAAAGTACAATTAAGTTCCGCTACAGCATTAAAAATATATTTTCCTCGCTTTAATTACGGGCGTATTATTTAAATTGTATGGGAATATGGAAAAAATTATAACGTTGTTTTACTAATTTTACTTTGTTTTCGCTACTGCGTGATGCTATCTGGTTGTGAATTTGAATCCAACTTGGTATATTTTCTGTAAGGAGAATCTAGTTATAATATATAATGTAGAAAGATCAACCGACCTCGCCACATAATAATATCTGAGTTTGGTCGAACAACGATGACTGGATTTTTAGTGCAACTAATTATATATAGATAATTAGATATCTACAAAATATACAAAATTAAAAATCTTTAACAAATCGATTATAGAAGCTAAAAAACCAATTAGCTTGTGCTAATTGTTCTTGGCTGCCTGTCTGTTTGTTTGTTCTCCAATCACGCAAAAATTATTAGACAGAAATAGATGAATTTTTGCATGGTGACAACCTAGGGTCTAAAGGTAATTTTTTTTGGTTTCATCCCGGTTGTATATGTAATATTATAAAATGCAATAATTTGTTTGGTTGAAAGCGCTAATCTAGTATAGATCTAGTCTAGATATCTAGAAATGATGCAGCTGCAAAAATCTACAGGTATCGATTTTTTAACGAAACTTATTTTTATTTTTTTATGGATTCAGTTAATGATGTGCCCGACTCCACACTGGCAAGAGATACAGCTCCACGCTATATCCCGCACACAGCAGGCTAGGCAGAGAGAACGTAGTATTAAGACACTTCGTTACAGTGCAAAGCTAAAAAAATAACAATAAATATTTTTTATAGCACTTTTTTATAGAATATTTTTTTATTTTATTTATAATTCACTTAAAGAACACGGTGTGTTAGCTGCTAATACCTGGCAGCTCATGGTTGTGGCTGACTGATAACTGGCAACCATATTTTTTTCGATTCCTTAGGATCTTAGGTCAATAGTCTATGTATCAAAGACAGCTATAGTTATATTATATAATGTTATGATGAAAATAGATGTTTGAGAGTTTCCGTGCGTGCGCTGCATAAACGGTTAAAGGTACGCAAAATTTATATTATAACGGGAAAACGCTGCCGCAACAGCGTATTTCCGAAGGATAACTCAAAGTAATTTTTTTTATGTTTATGGAATGATGTATACATGTATCTCTTAGTATATAATAAAACAGTGAAAACATTTAGTAACTTTGACTGAAATGGATATAGGGACACTTAAAAAGAATAATAGAAAGCAAAAATATATTTTTTTTAATTTCTTGTCTGTCTATGGTCACTTTTTTCTCTAAAAGTACTGAATCGATTTACTTAAAAGTTGCAAAACAAAGCAATTGGTGACAATTGCTTTGTTTTAACTCAACTTAACATTTAAAGTTTGTTTCATCAAACCGATTTATATAAAGTTATCGGCATTTGAATAAACTCAAGGCATTAGTTTGCCTGCGAATATTATATAACAATCTGGTAAGATTCTTGGCTAAAGAATGACATTCGAAACGTCTTAGTTATATGACTGTTGATAAGAATATATATTTTTAAAGCACTATTGTTCAGAGTACAAACAATAAAGTAAACAAAATTGAATTGTTACTGAAGGTTACCTTCATAAATAATAACAGTTAAGTTTAAGTTCTTCAAAGAAATATTAAGTAAATACATAGATTCTTCGGCTCGTTCGTTCGTTTGAAATAAATATATATATATATAATGCCTAACACACAGCCTTTTTACGTGCACTCTGTAATAACTTCATATTTACAAAAAAAATCATATTAGAAGTCATTTCTGTTTATTAGATCAATAATCATATAGCTTAAGCGAGGGAAGCCGCGGGCGGGCCAGTAGGTAGTAAAATATATTATATTTAAATAAATTATAATAATGTAATTTCTACATGAAGGTTCGAGCAAAAATAATAGCGTAGCATAAAATTCTATTACTTATCGAATTAAGACGTCACATGCCTTTTAGTGGACTTGTTTGGCTATTTAAGTGAAAAAAAAGAATTGTGATAATTCTGCATTGCAGTGGCAAAGTGAAGCACGATATCGTTAGAATAACAGCTATGGTGTAAGCTTTTTTTCCTTTTAAATTTAAACTTTATATTATTTAAGTCTAAAATACACATTCAATGTAAAAAATAATCTCTCAACAATTTAACTTTATAATAAAATTCAGAAACATAGACGTAAAAATTCTTTGATAACAAAAACTACAGCGAGCAGTTTTAACCGAATTTGAATGAAATAACTCGTTATAGTCATTATCCTAGCAAGAATCATTAGGTTCTTGGTAAAAAAATATTATAAGTAAATCAGTATATTTATTATTTTTATTTTTCTTTTTGTACATTATACATATTTCTAAATTACATTCACCACCTACCTCCTCATAAGTACGACAGCTACTTTCCGCTCTTAAGGTTGTCTGGCTACTTAGCCAAAAGACCTTGGACGAAAAGACCCGCCTTTTGTGAATTTTATTTTCAATATGTATAAATATGTCTGTGAGTATTCCACATACTGTGGTGTAAAAATTAAAGTAATAAAATTATTGTGCCGTCAAAAACATAAAAACTATTATTAGTGGCGAGATATTTTTTTTTAAATTGCGATTTTTTTGCAAAAACTCGGTTTTTTAAAGAAAATTGACAAATACAGCCTGACTGTTGCGTCTGCGCTCATGATTTTTTTTCTCAACATAGCTCCTAGAAGGCCTTTTGTATAATGTAATTTTTAAAAACTATCGGATTTTGGATCGGTTATCGGATCTTGGAAATAACATGGAAAAAAATCGTTTTTAAATTAGCTAAATTTTATTTATTAAAAACTTTCAAGACCTACAGCGAAACAAAAAATTCTGTGATTGTTTTCCAGAAGTTATTTTAAAAACTACTACTATTAGTATAGAATAATCTTTAAAAGTTTCATAGGCACAGATCAACGACAACAATTTTAAAAAATGTAATGTACATAACTTTAAAAAATGTTATTAGTATTACTAGAATTGACTTCATTTAAATTGACTATTTTTTTATTATTTACACAAGTATTTAATTTTTTACGGAATTTCAAAACTTAATTATTCACCAAATACGCGTGATAATAACACTGGCTATCCCGATGTCAACTTAATCAATGACCATGCAGCTACCCATAAACGAGAATTGCTATTTTTTTGGGGTAACGGGGTAAATTAAGAAGTAAAGCACCTGCTGGGACCTGTCAAACCGTACGTCGGTACTTAAAGTTTAAAAATCGTTTGAACTAGGCCATTTTCCAAGTACGAAATATGTGACTTTACTGCATTTTGATTTAAGTAGATTTTAATATAATACTGTTATGCTATCTGAATGAATTTTTTATTATTTGTTCTTTATATGCTTATAGTTCTTACAATCTCTTATTCCACACTTAGGAAAGAAAAATACATATTTAGTAAACGTATAAAAATTTGAACGTAGCAGGACTAGAACCCACGTCTCCTGGAAACCGACCAGGAGCTCTGACCGTTAAGCCATACGTAAATATGTGACTTTACTGCATTTTGATTTAAGTAGATTTTAATATTATACTGTTATGCTATCTGAATGAAATTTTTATTATTTGTTCTTTATATGCATTTATAGTTCTTAAAATCTCTTATTCCACACTTAGGGAAGAAAAATACATATTTAGAAAACGTATAAAAAATTGAACGTAGCGGGACTAGAACCCGCGTCTCCTGGAAACCGACCAGGAGCTCTGACCGTTAAGCCATACGTTCTCATCAAGCTACGAGATGCTAACAATATAAATAAGTTGTTACAGGCATATATATAAACGACGACGTAGGCGTTAGCGACGTTTCGATTTCGGCGTTTCGTAGTAGAGGTATGTTGTCATTGAGTTGCGCCTGTGAAACTTTCAGTGATTATTTTATACTAATAGTAGTAGTTTATAAAATTACTTCTGAGAGTTTTTTTTAAGTTTATTCCTGAGCTATCGTGTATTTTTACTCAGCGTACTATGTGGAGTAGTAATAAATGTTTTAATTTTTCTTTCCAGTCCAGTTTCAGTTTCAAAGAATTTTAAATAATTCTACACTTCAATAATACTAACAAATATAGATATTTTATTTATTTAAAATATGCTAAGGAGTACTTAGTCTAGGTTGGCTGCCCACTGACCTCTCACACTTTATCTCTACAGAATACAGACCAACTAGTTAAGAATTACTGAGTTTTTTATCTTAATTCAATGTTTGTCAATAATGCAAATATCTTTTATAGTACCAGAAAATAGTTTATAGTCCATTTTGGCACAAAGTGTTATGTATTAAAATTTCGACTGCAAGAGTTCATACCGCTGTGAAATTTCTTGTTCACGTTTGCGTTAATTAATTTTAAACTCGACTGTCCTAATTACGCACGCTGTTGAAGTCCGCGTTTACGAATAAGCCAAAATTTACTCAGTCTAGTTTGTTCCAAAATTCTAAGTTTTATTTTGCATTTTCTAGATAAACAATTTTTTAACGGCATTCACGTAAAACTATTTATGGTCAATTTTTATTTTACGGATTTTTCTTTAGATTCACGTTTTATCTCGCATTTAGCAGGGTAAGTAGATGGAACCTAGTTTTAAGAAACCCCACTCCCTATTATCCGACTAATTCTGAAGTATCAAAACTCAACACCTCACTTTGTCTCGACACCAAAGTGAAGAAACTAAAATATTCAATATTTCATTTCCTACGGTCCCTACGGTAAATATTATTACAGAGCTACGTTGTTTTGAAGTAAGTCTTTGTACACCATCTGACTGAACTGAGTAAAGGAATAGTTTAATCTCTTATAGGGTAGTACGTATTGACTATAGTCCATAAAAGAATTGAACTCTTAAAAAAACATGAATCAAAAATTGGACGATATTCTAAATATTAGTATGGCGCATAAAAGCATTTGTTAGGAATTACAATCTATTTTTGGCCCCAGATTTAGATTTTCGTATTTATGCCGCTGGTGCTGTTTGTTAGCAAATAAAGTACCTAGGTTTTTTTTTATTATTATATGACACCTTGCGACGACCAGTCTAATAAACTATAGTTAAAATGGTGCAATGTGATGTGAAATTTTTAATATATGGGAGATTCTTACTATACACTCTGAGAAATGTTGGGAAACTCGGTGGATCTTATTCACCTAGAACTAGAATTCGATAAAAACACATCCTCGAAGAGTATTTATTATATGAATTAAAGAAATACAAGAACATCAAACTAGCTACTTCAATATTGGTATAGGGTAAAACAAAAAAACTAACCGTTTACGTTTAAGAAGTGGTCTTTCAAATTTTATAGTACATTCAGTATAGTTAGAGTATTAGATGCCCAAATTCAATTGATCGTATCTCTTGTTTCTATTAGGACCTTGAATAATTGTTTTTTTTTTTTGTTTAAAAAAAATTAATTTAAAATATAATGCTTACAATGACATTACTCAAAGTATTGTCCATCATTAGAGACCACTTTCTCCCATCTCTCTGGTAGCAATTGAATCCCCTGTCGAGAAAACGACTCATCTTTCGAGGCAATCCAGGAATCAGCGCTGCCCGCTTAAAACGTGCGCCATCGACCGAAACAAGTGGTAATCGGAGGGGGCTATGTCCGATGAATACAGCGGGTGGGGTAGAACTTCCCATTGAAGTGTTTCCAGGTAAGTTTTGACTGGTTTTGCCACATGTGGCCGAGCATTATCATGTAATAAAATCACTTTGTCGTGTCTCTGCTCGTATAGTGGCCGCTTTTCTTTCAGAGCGCGACTCAAACGCATCAACTGAAGTCGATAGCGAGCTCCCGTGATAGTTTCATTAGGTTTAAGCAGCTCATAATAAATTACGCCCTGCTGATCCCACCAAATGCAGAGAAGAAGCTTAGAACCATGGATATTTGGTTTTGGCGACGATGTTGATGCGTGACCCGGCATGCCCCACGATTTTTTTCGCTTTGGATTGTCGTAGTGAATCCACTTTTCATCCCCAGTGACGATACGGTGCAGAAAACCTTTTCTCTTTTGCCGTTGAAGCAACAATTCACACATGAGAAAACGTCGTTCTACGTCTCTCGGCTTCAACTCATACGGCACCCAATGCCCTTGCTTTTGGATCATTCCTAACGCTTTTAAACGTTTTGAAACTGTTGACGCATCTACTTGTAACGTTTTCCCGAGCTCTACTAACGTCTGACATGGATCTTCTTCAAGCAATGCCTCCAATTCTGTCTTCAAATTTTGTCGGTGCTCCAGAACGCTCTTTGTCTTCAAGGTCAAAATCATTACTTTTGAAGCGCCTAAACCAGTCTCTGCACGTTGTATTCGACAAAGCATTGTCTCAACGAGAATTCTGTGTGCTTCTGCTGCAGATTTTTTCTGAATAAAGCAGTGCAATAAAATTCCCCATTGCGCTGCTTTATTTGGCACAAAAGTACACATTTTCACAAAGGGAAAATAAATATGTAGTTGACACTGTAGTAAACACTATTCTACTATAATTTGAGGTTACATATACTACTTCGTTACTAGTACTACTTCGGTGATTCGTTACCGTGCCGCAACGCCATCTTCCAAAAAACAGAAGAGAGAACTTATTCAAGGTCCTAATATATTTTTTTCTAAACATCTTCAACGATAGGGTAGACGTCCTCCGAAAATGATGTCAATAATACGGCTTGTCGCTTCACCCTTGACAGCATCATCCAAGACATTGTCAGCATCACAATTATATATGATGATTTTTTTATTTTATAGAAGGAACAATAGTTGAAAGAAAAACTATCAGAATGTAAACTTAAACACAGGATTGGGGCATATTTAGGAGCCAGTTTATCCAATATTAAATATAATATTGACAAAAAGACTATTTATTTTTGACAACCATTTTATTTGTTAATCAAAATCGGCGTAGCTCGACAATGCAAACTTGTACAATGAAAATTGTAACAGAATAAAATATATTGTTGTCGTTAAAATAAACGTTTGAAATACTGAAATATTTTTGTTTACTTTTTATTCTGTTACAATTTTTCAACTTAAAGGTATAGGTATGTCGGCATTGTCGAGCTACGCCGATTTTGATTAACAAATAAAATGGTTGTCAAAAATAAATAGTCTTTTTGTCAATATTATATTTAATATTGGATAAACTGGCTCCTAAATATGCCCCANATATACATATACATATACATATACATATATACATAATATATATACACTATTATTGTTTAAACAAACAAAAATTACAACAAATATATCACCAGCCACAAGTAAAACTTTATGTAAATCTTATTTTAAACTGAAATCTTAAGTACTCCTGACTTCCCTAATTACTGTTGAAACTACTTAACATAAAACGATATCTTATCTTTTCAAAATACACAAGATTAAGTTCGCTGGAACTTGCTGCGAGTAGTTTGTAAGTGCTACAAAAAATAAATGTAGGATACGGCTATTTTAAAATTGCTTCAGCTTTGCATGCATTAAAAGATGGAATATTAATGAGTTTGAAATTTTAACGAAAATATTTAAATTTTACTTTATTATTTATTAATTTTTTTCTTTTTTCCTTATCATCTTCACGCAGCAGGATAAATCCTGCATATAGGCAGAAGGAACCTAATGCTTAGACACTCTGTTTCCGACTGTCCGCCGAATTCGAGGCATTGCGTGTTGAGTGGCGAAATCCAACGCCGAACTTAATACTTTGATTTTATAAGAGAAAAAAATAAAAATAACCACTAAATATCACGTAATAATGATATTTAATAATAAGTGCTCCTTCGTCGTCTATATCAAATGTTCACAAGGCTATTTTAACTAAATCGTGGGACGTTCAATCTTTGACCTATGTAAGATTTAAATCTGCTCTGAGGCAATGCAAATCTGACAAGGCAATACTAACAGACTGGAATATCTACGTAACTTAAATCTCGGGAATTTGGGTTAAGCTATTTTATTTTTTATATTTATATAGAAAAATTGTCATTAGCAAAGTAGATTTATTGTCTTAGAAACTGAAGAAAATATAAATTTCGTTAAACTATAAAAAGAAATACGATATTATAATAGATGTAGTGTACTAAACAATACTAATGCTTTAAGTTTTCAGCGGGAAGGCAACGAAAAACTTCAAATATAACCCTTTCTTCCCAAATTATTTTAGTTAGAAACACATTTGACTAAGCAAAATATCCTTTACGAAATTCATAGTTTCCAAATCATTAACTTCAAAACGTCATACAAAATAAATGAACCAATACAAACACGGTAACAACGTAAGATATTTAATTATCGATATATCGTCCATCGCAATTAGGACACATCAGCGCTACAGTCATTTGTCCAGTGCTAATCAGTCAGACCCCTGTCTATCGACCTCCTCCACTGATATGTAATTATTCTCGCACAATGGATGAGTGAGGAAATTTGGGATCTATCAATTATGTTGGTTAATGATGCCTTTTATTTCGTGTATATCTAGGTAGGTGAAGATATAATCAATATCTTTATTCTGAAGGCTCTCGTAGAGATTTCTGCCTTTGTTTGTTTTGGTTTATGATCTTTTGTACCTTAGATAGTCGTCAGTATCGATCATCGAGTTTTAAAAGTGATAAGTATCAATTGATAACTTTAATTTGTTTGAAAATGTTCATCTCTCTGAGATAGAATTCCTCGGAATGAGTGGAGGTTGATGATGAATGGCTTACTCGCAAGGACCACTGTGACCCGTTGCGTCCCCGCCGGTGAAACTCACAGGGGCCAAAACTCCCAAGCTAATCGGGGATATAAATCAGCTACCCTTCATTGACAGGCGGAACCTCTTCAAGATGAATTATATCGGGCCAAACTTCGTGACGTCCATCAGTCAAGAGCTCTCAAGATCCTATAGATGTCCACTAGACGTGACGTACGCTCTCAACAAGATTTACGAGCGGAATATTCTCAGCCTAACTGCTTTTTGAAAAGAATCGCTCCCTGAAAAAATCTAGATTCACAAGTGCATTCATCTCTGCAGACTACCCAAATACCTTATACTTGGTCCACATACAGGCAGGGAAAGCGGACCATATCTGCAAAGGATATGGGAGAGTAAACCACTCACGCATAATTACCATCCATGAATCTTAGGGATACGAGTATGTAGTCATCAATCAGACAAAATCAATCAAGAGTGCCATACAAGACAGCATATCACATGCTGTCGTTGCGATCATCAGGCACACAAATGAATGCATGTATTTCACCGACGCCGAAGAAGATGCCGTCGGCAAGTTCATCTGTCGAGCCAGTGAATCTCCAGTCACCGATATAATAGACTATAACTCTATTATATCGGTGACGCAATAAATTAAGGAGAAACATGAACATCCTTCAGAATATAAAAATAATTTAACACAACCACCGGAATAAACCTAACCAAAACAAATTAAATCTTGAATCCTTCTGTTGTATAAAATCAAAATCACAAAAAAAAAAACAAAAGGACGAAAGAGCAGAAAAGGGCACCGATATCCGCGTGTTTAATACAATAATATTAAAAAAAACCGCCACCCAACACACCATGTTTGGAAAGATGTGAGGTAATAAGAACGGATTTATAAATATGTACGTGGTATAGAATAGGAGGGAATGGAACAGAAGATGAATCAAATATTAGATAAAACATTGAATCAAATATTAGATAAAACAGTGATGAATCAAATATTAGATAAAACAGTGGCCTAAAAAAAATATGCATAGACCGTAGTGTTTGGCGCTCCGTCCCCTACTTACCCGCTAGGGGTAAACGGCGAAGCTAAAAAAAACCGCTATAGTCTATCATACGAAAATTAAACAAAAAGGTGATAAATACTATACGAGTGATCTTTTGCCATAAAAATCTTTACAGGTATATAATAAATATTTTTATTTATGTTGTTCTTACAATTATATAGTTAAAATATTAGGACTTTTAAAACGTTAACTTAATTTTACCCACCACTGAAGAGATAAACATATAAGATAAAGCTATACAACAAATACAGCCTGAAATCGTTAACCACATTATCGCATACCCCTACTGCACTACTTACGATACTGACACAAATTGTTACCTGCTATTAGTCACGATTTACCGAAAAAAATACCATTTAACTGATACACAGGAATTCATATCTTATCTTAAAGAAACAAGTATCGAAATTGCTTAGCTGAAACAGTACCAGCAATAATACTATGACCCAAGAGACAAATCGCTGTAACTGTCCCCTTGATTCGTTCAAACGTTTTTTACCCCTTCATTCGGCAACTCCAGCTGTGAATAGCCCACTAAGATAACAGACCCTTGAAACAAAATTCGCATAAACTCTCTTATAGCATTGTAAAACTTCGAATTTATATAGGACTGTAATTCGTATGTACCATATACATATAACTTTATATATTTGACATGAAAATTAAAATTATTTATTTAGTTTATTAATGGAAATTTTAATTATTTTCTATTACTCGTTAATTATTAAGATTTCCTAATTATTAAAGTACATGTTTAAAGTATATGTTTGTATAAATGTATAGCATATGCTTAAACGATTACGAAAAAATATCAATATTCAATGTCTTAAAATCGGAAACGAAGTGTCTTGACTTTAGTTTCTCTTTCCCTACCTTGCTTTGGGACTATAGAACATGAAGAAAAAAAAATATACAAAGTATTCAATTCAATTCAATTCAATTTAACGTAAGACACATTAAGTTAGCCTACATTTTTTTATGTATTATAAAAAATCAAAAATTAGCTTCACGCTGTAACCCGCACATAGCAGGGTAGGCAGAGGGAACCTAGTATTAAGACACTCCGTTCCCCACTTTCTGCCGAATTCTGGAGGCATTGCGTGTTGAGTATGTATTATAGTTAGGAAATTTTAATATACATCCTTTTACATATGGTATATTAAAAGTACTCAGCCCAGAAATCCTCAATTAACATAAATTCAAAGAAAATCAAACAATTTATATGAATTATAAAAGCAGGGACTGGGCGAGTGCTAAATTCCTCTCACGTTTCTCCTTTATGACAATTACGGGCAAGCACTGCCTTCAAAATAGATTCCCGACAAAAAATTCTTCTATATATTTTTTTTGTTTATTACTGATTATTAACAACGCGTTATGATTATAAAGATATTTTTGTGTATTTCAGTTTTATTAGCTTACCTTTTTATTGTTTTATTACAATAAAATATAACCCTTTACTTTATTAGATTTTTTTTATGTTGTTTAATTTGTAAGTTAAGTCCGTTCTCTATTTTTAGCTTATTATAACGTATTGAGTTTCAAATTTCAATTCAATGCCTCATCATTTTGAGGCAAACCTACAAAAATCGGGTACAGTCCAATACTTTTGGATGAAGATTTAGAAAACAAATGAGGAAAGCCGAAAATGCCGAAAGTACAAAAATGTTTTATAAAATTGCATTGCAAGAATATTAAATTATTTAAATAAATATTAAAAAGCGGAATATTTAGCAACGCTGTTTAGTCTTGATACTAATTTACCTCCTATACTCTTCCTATCCTGCTATATGCTGAATAAAGCATGAAATTGCTAAATACATAGTACTTACGAGTATAATATAATGCTAATATATATATTTTGTCATTTATTCGTACTTCAGTAAAAGGATTCAGCATGTTACTGTTAATAATGTAGAGTTGTCAGGTTGTTTACTAACGACGGGTGTATCGCAAAGATAGATATTATTATTTTTTATTTATATTAACGATCTTCCATTTTTTATGTTTAAAAAATTACAACATATTATACTGTTTGCTGATGATACTTCTGTAATTTTTAAGATAAATCGTCTCGATAAAGAAATTCACAATTTTACCACGATAAATACCGTGGTAAAATTGTGAACTTAGGACCCCCATCTAGCTTCTCTTGCAGGTAGACTGAGCTCCGGTGCTTATGCTAAGAGTGACAGTTTAAGGATGTTGATACTGCTCGACTAGTTAATTATAATAAGTAACTAATATTTTCATAGCATCTTTGACTATGGATTTTTGCCTTGGCCTTACAACGCTGCCGCTGTAGATATTAAGTCAATATTCATTATTCAAAAAAGAGCAGAGCGAGCCTTCTACAGCATGGGGTCTCGGGATTTTTTTCATAAAACGGGTATTCTTACAGCACAGGTTCCAGCAGAGTATATTTACTCGTACAATGATATTATGCTTGTTCTCAAAAATGTTCACAATTATTAAACGAATAATGATAGACACGATATTAATATAAGAAATAAAAACCGAGCAAGCTCGCCCATCGAGGGTTCCGTACAAAAATTGGAGGTCTCGAGCTTTTTCTGAAATTCAAGCTTAGCTTAGCAAGAGCCCTTTCATCTGATACCTCACTTGAACTAGCGGCTTGTTGAAATTATAATGATAACCGTTTTTTGCGATATGTTTATATCCATGTCTTTTTTTTAAAGTAAATGTAGAAATAAGATAATGTCAGGAAATCAAGGGTCCGTAGATCTGAGTATATGGTTTGAATTTCTCTTATAATCAACCCGACATCTCCAAGCGCTCCTGACAGACAGACAAACTGACAGACGGACGGACGGACAATACAGTGAACTTATAAAAAATCCTTCTTTCCTTAAAAGGTACCGAGCCCTAAAAACAAGCTGATTACTCCTAGTTGTCGTTTTCAAAAAGTTAACAAATCGTTAATACATAATATATATAAATAATAAAATTTTAAAAGGAATTTCGGCTTGCCACTTTAATAATTCAAAGTCAAATAAAAAAAATATGTTATTAGATAAAGCGTACTAATTAATTCAAGAATACTATTATATAATGGAAATAAATCGTGTTGATGTTTACTCGAGAGACTAATGATTCTTACTAACGGCTTGAACACAAAATGTTTACATAAATTTGCTAAATCTATTCCAATCTGGTTTCTGTCTCGGTCACAGTACGACAACTGCCCTGGTCAAAATAACAGATGATATTAGAAAAGGTATGGATGATCGGATGGTCACTGTAATGGTGTTGTTGGACTTCAGCAACGCTTTCAATACAGTCAGTACATATCCTGCTAGCCATTCTTATTTCTCTTAATGTATCTTCCGAGGTAGTTGACTGGTTTCATAGTTACTTGTGCGACCGCCGGCAACGTATTCGTGTCGAAGTGTCATCTTCTGATTGGTCTACAGTAAATACTGGTGTTCCACAAGGTGGTGTGTTGTCTCCACTTCTGTTTTCAATTTTCATTAATACAATGTGTCCTCATATTTTTTTCTCTCTACCATCATATGCCGATGATCTGCAAATTTTGGTTGCCACATCCTTATTAAATTTATCTTCTGCAATTGACCGTATAAATGCAGACCTTGCTCGTATATCTGCATGGTGCAAATCTTGCGGTCTTATAATTAACCCAGCTAAAAGTCAATCTATTATTATAGGTAACCGTAGATTACTATCCAAATGAAATATCTCCAATTTGCCTTATTTAATATTTAATGATACGCCAATTCCTTATTTAGAAAAAGTAAAAAAAATAGGTATTACATTGGATCGACATTTGTCATGGGAGCCGCAAATTAATGAACTTAGTCGAAAGGTTTTTGGAGCAGTCGCTTCTCTTCGAAGACTGCGTAATTTTCTTCCTATACCTACTAAAATTGTGCTAGCAAATTCTCTATTACTACCAATTCTTGATTATGCTGATGTTAGTGATGAGCATCTTAATAGGCTTGAGCGACTTCAAAATCTTTGTATAAGGTTTATATTTGGTCTTCGCAAATATGACCGCGTTTCCGACTTTCGCAAAAAGCTTAAGTGGCTTCCTATAAGGCTTCGCAGGAATACTTATATATTACATCTTCTGCACTGCTTGCTGTTCAATCCCTTTAACCCTCCTTATCTAACAGAACAGTTTGAATTTTTAAGTAACACACACGTTCGTTCCCTCCGATCCCAAGAAAATCTTTCCCTGAAAATTCCTTCTCACTCCACTCCCTTCTTCACTAACTCCTTTACAGTTAAGGCTGCTCGTTTATGGAATTCCCCTCCCCTTGAAGTAAGACGTGCTAAGAGTGTCAATCGCTTTAAAAGTCACTCCTTAAAAAGTACTACTTAGCACTTTGAAAAAACTTTCCTCTTATAATATACTAGCGTTATGCGTGTGTCCTTCTTTTTTTTGTCTTTATTACTCTTTTATTTTTATGTATCTCAACATTCATTAGTGTCCTTTTTTTTGTCTTTATTACTCTTTTATTTTTATACATCTCAACATTATTTATTATTATAGGTAGATTATGTATATGTACATATATATGTATGTGTATAACGTAATGTCCTTTGTATGTGTAAGTGCAGTGTATATATTTATGTATGTATGTTAGTATGTATGTATGCATTTATTTATGTATTATGTGCTATATTTAATTTATCTAAAGTACACCCCTACCGATTTAACTACTCCTACACCTTAAGGTTGCCTGGCAGAGATCGCTTATAGCGATAAGGCCGCCTGCTGTACATTTCATCCTTATTTGCATTTGTGTTTTGTTTTTCTTTTTATGTTGTGTGGTGTACAATAAAGTATATATTATTATTATTACCTATACAAAATAAAATAATAGAGAGCGCCAGTTTCATGTTAACTCAATCGCCTGTGAACCTATGGTATATCGCGTAGCGGAGCTTAACGCTACCTATATTCTGATGTGCCCAGAAATTTGAATATCCTATTACGTTTTCTTATCGCTACAATTGTGCTACCAATTCAATATTTAATAACGAATTGAAACAATTTTGTAGCAATTCAAATTACAGAGTGTTGAAAGATACTGTAATAAAACAAACATAATGTTCATGAGGTTCTCTTATGATACGCAGTGCTTTAAAAATTCGGCAGAAAGTGGGGAACAGTGTCTTATCACTAGGTTCCCTCTGCCTACCCTGCATAACGTGAAGAAAAAGAAAAGTAAACAAAGCTTTATAATATTAGTATAGATTTTAATCAGTTCAACCGAAAACATTTTGATTATAAAGTGCATTACCCCATTGTAAGCCGGCATTTTATATCAGTCTCTCTGTAATAGAGATCCTTGAGAGTTGTTAGTCCAAGCTATTATAGCTGTATGTGTATATAGTTGTATACAACAATGGAGTTCACTCGAAACCCTTCAAAGGGCGAAGTTGACTTTTATAAACTAACGTCAGTCGCTACATACGGTTGAAATTAGAGACTTACAATAACTGTTTGTGAGTTAGAACGTGTATGTTTAAACCTGATTATGTTTTAAATTAAATATGCTTTTTCAAATAGTTAAATAAGAAGATTGTAAACTTATATAACTGCACTGGAAAGGTTTACAAGAGGTGCGGTTTAGAGTTCTGTTGCATTTACAATTTTATACGTTTTGACGTTTCTAAAAAAAAAAAAATTAGGCAATCTATATCTATACTTATAATAAATCTGTAGAAAAGTCGTTTCTGTACATTGAAAATATTTAAAAAAAAATAGCCAAGGTGTTAAAGGATAATTAACAGAATCTATTTCCAACATTTTTGGGTTTTTTGTCTGTTTGTCTGTTTGTCTGTTTGTCTGTTTGTTATTTTAAAACGGATTTAACAATTTATAGCTTATTATTAACATTATAATATGTTTTCAATTATTGCTGTGATTTTTGTAAAGTATTTTTTTTTATTTATCCTATGAATTGAACTTTCGTGCAATTTTTCATTTTTATGCAATCCAGGTGAGAATTAATACAAAATTTTAGAAAAGAAACTTAAGCTTCACGCTTTTCCCAACAAGGGTCAGGGAAAACAAGTATTACCAAATAACAAGACACTCCTTTCTCCACTTTCCATTTCCACCCAAATTCGAGATTTGTTTTTCCAGTGTAGGATAATAATTACTATAAATGATGAGTGTTTAGTGTAAATACAGATATTCCGTCCCCGTTTTCCTCTGAACTCTGAAGGCATTACTTGTTGTGTGGCGAAACTCAAAACTCCGCTTTGGCTCGACCAAAGCGAGAAAATAAAATATTTATTTAGATTTATATTTTCATTTCTTCGCTCTGGTGTCGAGGCAAAGCGCAGCGTTGAGTTCCGCCAGTCAACACGCAATGCCTCCAGAACTTGGAAAGTGGGGAACGGAGTGTCTTAACACTAGGTTCCCTCTGCCTACCCTACTGTGTGCGGGATATAGCGTAAAGCTGATTTAATAAAATTTTAATTTTAATTTATATATTCTAGTGACTTTAAATCATTGTAAAAAGTAGCGCTCATTTCGCACTTACCCATTGTCGGCCCTAAAAAGGTTTAGTTCATTTGGCGGCGCTCCGTGCCTGAAATAAGACTGGCTCGGTTTAGACCCTAACGTTGGAGCTGAAGCATTTTCTTTGAATGTCTCGCTTGCCATGTCGACTTCTTAACGAGGCTACTGTAATATAAGCCTTCGTAAGTTACTATGTAATATATTAAAATACTCCTGTTTGGTGACGCTTTTAAATTTTTGTTGATTTCTTTTCAATTTTTAACCGATTTCTGTGAAAGGAAGTCCAGTAAGAGTCCTTTGCGATGAGCAATCTCCTACATATATAATGAATACTTTGTATAGTTTCCCCTTAATTAATAGTAAACTTTAGAGAATAGTCGCACATTTCGATTAATGTAATCGAAAACTGTATTTTTTTGTTACAATAATCACTCTACTTCTATGGGTGTAATGAACAAACTATAAAGCTGTATCACGTTGTATCTCCCACAGCAAGGTAGGCAGGCAGAATTTTGTATAAAAATATGAATATTTTCTTGAACATGGTAAACAACGAGACGCATTGTCTGTCACAGTAGTTATGGCGCAAAAAAATATAATTTAAATATTATCATACAGAGTTGGTGCCTCAAAATCCCCTTTGCCTTAGTTAAAATCTTAATCTTAAAAAAAAAAACTCTCTTTAACAAACTACTTACTTACTACTACTAAGTCAGCTAATTAATTAATTTCATCATTATTTTAGCTTCCAGCTTGCGATCTCTTAACTTAAACTTAAGCTCGAAAAAAAGCAATATCATTCAAATTCTTGTAAATAAATACAGATGCAATATTAAAACTGAAAAGTGATAACCTTATTATGCATATTACACCTTAAAAAGCACCTTAAAAATGGCAGTGCTTAAGAATATGCAATGAAATTACGACGACTGCGATTTAAAATTCTAGTACTGACTACATTAGATGCAGTGCCCGAAGCCAGGACATTTTGAAAGAAATTGCACGATTTAGTTTAATTATACTATAAAAGTACTAAAATGTTTAAATACAACCTTACTTTACCTAAATAAAATTAGGTTTTTTATTTAATTAAGGTTTTCAGTCTTTAACAGGAAATAAAAGATATATAACGTACATTATATTTAATAATAGAAATAGTAATATTTCCTAAATGTGGAATAACACTTTAAATATATAAAAAATAATAGAAATAGTATTTATCTACGAAATACTCGAATAAATTATTTCTAAAAAAATAAATTGTATAGAATAGACATTCATAAACACGTTAAATACAAATATTTAAACAAATTGAACAATATCAGCTTCACTCTGTGTCCCGCACACAGCAGGGTAGGCAGAGGGAACCTAGTGTAAGACACTCCGTTCCCCACTTTCTGCCGAATTCTGGAGACATTGCGTGTTGAGTGGCAGAACTCAACGCCGCGCTTAACCTCGACACCAGAGCGAAGAAATGGAAATATAAATTTAAGTAAATATTTCATCTCCTCGAGTGGGGATCGAACCCACAACCAGTCGGTTTTACAGTCACACTTTGTGCCGCTGCGCCACGACTGTCCTCAATAAATTGAACAGTCTCTGAAAAAAAAACGATATGAAGGTAAAATTTCTATAGAAATTCATACTCCAAGAAAAAAATGGTTAAGTTGCTAGTTCTATAGTAAGTAAAAACATTTACACTTCTCATATTTCCTTCACAAAAACATAGCAAAAATAATGAAAATCTTGAGCTAAAATATCTCGTAAATGTATTCCACTACAGTATGATAATGGAATTTTACCTAAATACTTGAAGATAACAGATTGAGATGCTTATCGTATTTAAGCATTTACTATAATTTTCTAGTTTAGTGTACGCTACATTAACTACGAGGACGAGTTGTGGGCCAGTACTTAGCTTGTGGTTTTATATAGATAGGTAATTCGACGAGAATATAGAATAGTGTCCCGCCCATAGCTGGGTAGGCAGAGAGAACCTAGTATTAAGGCTCCGTTCCCCGCTTTCCACCGCATTCTGGAAGCATCACGTTTTAAGTGGCGGAACTCAACCGCGCTTTGCCTCGTTACCTCGGTATTTTTCATAAATAAATTACTAAAAGCATAATATAGCGTATCACAACGCTGTGAACTACATAATAAACGAAACCATACATAAAAATGTATATTACATAACTTAATAATGAGAAAGAATAAACATTATTTATATTACATAACTTTTTGAGGCAAGTCGTGGCGCAGCGGCACGAGGTGTGACTGTAAAACCGACTGGTTGTGGATTCGATCCCCACTCGAGGAGATGAAATATTTACTTAAATTTATATTTCCATTTCTTCGCTCTGGTGTCGAGGTTAAGCGCGGCGTTGAGTTCTGCCACTCAACACGCAATGCCTCCAGAATTCGGCAGAAAGTGGAAAACGGAGTGTCTTAACACTAGGTTCCCTCTGCCTACCCTGCTGTGCGGGATACAGCGTGAAGCTGATTTAACTTAATTTTTTATTTACATAACTTAAGATAAAACATTCACACACACATACCTTCCCATACATACACAATACCTAAGAAACTTTCTCACCCTAAAATAGGTAAATTCAATATCATTCTCCAAAGGCTAAACGGATGCGATTTAGAACGGGCCATTTTGAGTAGGCTGCCGAAACCCGTTAAAGCTATCGGCTGTTTGTAATCCCTTACCTGACGGAGAGCGATCCCGCTCCGTCGGGCGTAAGATTCCCGTTTCCGCTTGTTGTATTTAAATGCAATTCTCAAATGGAAATAATAAAATGTTTTGTATGTTTCTTTTCGCTGTTTTAATATTATTTATTATATATTTTATATATATATATATATAAATCATTTATAGATAGGGATCAGCGATAACGTGAGTATTTTTTTTTGTCTCGTTGGAATGGATTAGTTTCATTTCTTCTTGTAAGATGAAAAGTTGTCGTGGGGCAGGGACACAAGCGTGCGACTGTAAACGTGATGGTTGTTGGTTCTATTTCTACACGGGTGAATGAAAGATTAGATTATTTTTAATTTCCTCGGAAAGCGCTGCGTTGAGTTCCGTCACTCAATACGTAATGCCTCAAGAATTCAGCGGAAATTGGAGAACAGAGGTGTCTTAAATCGGAATTTTCCAAGAACATCTACTGTCTTAATACTACATTCCCAGGTTTACTCTGACTACCCTGTTTTACTTAGAGTACAGCATGAAGCCTAAAGAAAATTTTAAATTATAATCTTAGATTATATCATTGCATTTAGTACTTAATTTTAATTTAATAATTATAATACTCATGTCTTCAAGTTTCACTCTGGCTAAGAGCACGGAAGGCACTTTTCGCTACATATTTACAGTTATCACGCCATCCAGGAGATACTTGTGTAAGTATATGTGGTGCGTCATTATATGCTCCAATTTCCACGCATACAAAAACATAAAATATTATAAATATATATGAACCTGTCGTAGAGCAGTGGACCAGCGTCTCACTGTAAAACAACAGCCGTGGGTTCGTTCCCTATACGAAGCAATAATTTATTTTTATTTCTCCTTGTAAAATTGAAAAAAAAAGTTTGATTGAGGTCAGTCGTGGCGCAGCGGCACGAAATGTGACTGTAAAACCGACTCGTTGTGGGTTCGATCCTCACTCGAGGAGATGAAATATTTCGGAGTGTCTTAACACTAGGTTCCCTCTGCCTAACCTGCTGTGCGGGATACAGCGTGAAGCTGATTTATTTTTTTAAAAGTTTCATTCGAATTCACAACCATAAGTAAAGGGTCACGCTCATGCTAACTAACCACCATAATTTTCTAAACAAACGACAATTAATAGTACAGCGATTTACTGACTTTCTAAACTAGGATTATATAGGATTAGCGAGATAACATAGAACATTACGCTTTAAGGTGATTACACGGACAGATTTACATTATGTACGTTATACTCGTTATGCCTAATTATTATGCTTTGTTTTGATCATAGACGGAAAATGTTTGTTTTGCTTAGAAATTTTCGTTTGTTTACGAAATATTTGCTTCACTCGTGAATATATTTTGTATGAGGTCAACCGTTAATTTACATTGTTATTATTATTATTTTTTTTTCTTTAAAAATATCCTCAACACGCAATGCCTCCTGAACGGTGGAAAGTGGGGAACGGAGTGTCTTGACAATAGGTTCCCTCTGCCTACCGTGCTGTGTGCGGGATACAGCGTGAAGCTGATTTCTTTTGTATCCCGCATGTAGCAACGTAAGCAAAGAGAGCTCGGCGTTGAGATACTCCGCCTCCCACTTTTTCATTGGCAGAACTCAACGCCACGCTCGGTCTCTACACCAGAGCTAAGAAATGAAAATGTTAAATATTTCATTTCTTCGAGTGGGTATCGAACTCGGAATCTGTCATGCTTAACAGTTACTCGCTTATGCTACTGAGCCACGACTGGCCTCATTTGTTATTATTTTTCTTTTATTTACATAATAATCAAGTATTTTATGTAAACAGAAAGAGCGACCGCTTTGGGTGTATCTTCTTTGTGATTTCTTCACGCTTCAGCTAGTCCAATTCATATAGCTTTATTGCTGAAACGAAACGAAACTGCCTTCACTATTCCAAAGTTATTTTTTAAATGCAAGTATACACGTAAGACATGTAACGATATCATACTACGTGAACTATAAGAAATCATCTCTTAGTATAATTAGAATTTATCTTTACGCCTATCTTTATAAAAATCAAATCAGCTTCACGCTAGGCAGAGAGAACCTAGTGTTAAGGCACACCGTTCCCCACTTTCCGCTGAGTTCCGGAGGCGTTGCGTGTTGAGTGGCGGAACTCAACGCCGCGCTTATGCCTCGACACCAGAGCGAAGAAATGAAAATATAAATGTAAGTAAATATTTTATCTCCTCGAGTGGGTATCGAACCCACAAACAGTCGATTTTACATTCACACTCAGTGCCACTACGCCACGACTGGCATATCTTCATACATCTACATTTTGACATGGTGCATTACAAAATATGTAATTATGCATTTAAAACAAAAGAACCGTCGTGGCGCAACGGCAAAACGTTTGAGTGACTGACCTCTGAGTATAAACGCGACGGTTGTGGGTTCGACTTCACTTAGATGAAAGAATTGTTTTCATTTCCTCACTCTGGTAAGAAGACAAGGCGCGGCGCTAAGTTCCACCGCCCAAAACGCATGTGAACTTATTTACTAACGTTATTAATATTAATGGAAGATAGTTTTTCAAGATTTTTATAATAAATATTTTATTTTGCTTTTTAGTTTTCTCCTAATATTCTCATTTTTATTAATGCGTCATTAATGCAAGTTGTTTATCCAGTCAAATTTTAATTTAAAATACTCGCCAAGAAAAATTAAACGAGTCCGACGATCTGTCTACCTTTCTTAGTTCAGAAGTCTATTTTGCCACCCTTCAAATCCATCTTCAGTCAATATATTTACAAACCAATCTTTTTCATTTGATACCTATATAAGGTGGTTTCTGCAATAATTTTGTGAGCCGCCGCCATTTTGGATTTACAACAATAAACAAACTTTTTATATGTAATTTTGTTATCATTAGAACTGAAATCGCTATCCAAATTTCAGCTTAATCGAATATACTGGGAAGTGGGTCAAATTCAATATTTCACATTCAGTAACACAGAAACCAACATGCTAAATAAAAATAAAAATTGACCACTCTTTTTTTTTACGTAAACTAATTTGTAGGTATTTTTACTTAGAAGAGCGCCTGCTGAGCTGCCTGTACTATTTCAAACCTTTTTAACTCTTTCATTTTTCTTCTTTTTGTTTCATCGGAGCTGATCGTTTATATGAACTATAAGATATTAAGTCTTGTTTTTCCCGTTCCCATAGGAAATCAAATAAATACATTCTAGGTGCTCCCTAAAGAACCTACACTCTTGAAATAGCCATGAATTACTACTATTACTATGAATTACTATTATTACTCGACACATTACATGTCTAATCTCTAAAAGAAAAAAAAAGTAATATAGATTTGATTGTAACGAAATCACATCGATGCTTTTACAGAACTTATATTTCTTTCCAGAACAAAGTACCATTAAGCTTGTACAATGTACTTGAGACCAGTCGTGGCGCAGGGGCACAAAGTGTGTCTGTAAAACCGACTAGTTGTGGGTAAGATCCCCCCACTCGAGGAGATATTTATTTCTTTTTTAAAAAAGTCTAAAAGAGCACCTCGAATTTTCCGACCACATGAAGGGTCATTTTAGTAGTGTCCTCTGGTAGTAGTTCTATAAACATATTCTTAAAAATATTGTTTAATTAAATAAAAAGTTCTATTACCCTTTATAATAAATTATGGCGAATATCAAAACCCTAAATATAAAATCATTACAAGATGAAACTGAAAGAAAAACTGTCACGCTGCAGCGGATCAGCATCTAACAATTAAAACGACGATTGTGGGTTCGATTTCCACAAGAAGGAATAGATAACGTTCCTTTCCTCGCTTTGGTAACGAAACAAATACGACTTTCCGTTCACGCCACTCGACACACAATGTTTTGAAATAAGGGCGATCATTTTAGGCAAAAAATTGAGTGTCTTAACACTATTCTCTCTGTCTACCTTGCTATATGCGAGAAGATATATTTAAATCAATTGAATTCTAAACAAAACAAAAAATCCAAAAAACAAACATAATTAAAGTAAAAATATCCAGTAACACCCGTGCCATCAAGAGAAATCCCACAACGAATCATTTATCATAATCTATTCACTGTTTTAGCATTAACAAGGGAACAGAGAAACGGACATACATGCATACCCGCCAAAATATAACCTTCCTTTACGGCTTCGCCGCAGTCGAGTGAAAAGTAGGCTAATAAGTTAAAAATATCTAAAAAACATAATATGCATTTTGATATAACTAAAATGTTTGCGCAATTATTTTTCACAAAAAAAAATCATAGATCTGAGAACACAACGAGTTTTCAGAAAATATTTAAACAGCGTAACGTAAAATGAATTAACGCGATGTAGAGAGAGAGCTCTCGCCGCGGCGAGGCCGCAAAAATTTAATTTTGCATATTGACAAAAGACTCATTTCATAATAATTAAAATTTGGAAATTTCAACTTGTACGTGAGGGTGAGAGAAATGCTGGTATATTTTGTATTATTATTATAAGTATTCTGGTGTAGTTTTAAATAGTATTTTTATTGTAAGTGACTTATTTCTTTTCGGTATCAATTGGTGGAAAAAAAGGTGTTGATGACTACACTATTATATCGAGATTATTAGATTATATATAAATATCAAATCGGATTCACGTTGTATCCCGCACTCGGCAGGGTAGACAGACGGCACGTAGTGATAAGACACTCCGTTCCGCCGAGTTCTGACGGCAGTAAATAAATATTTCCTTTCCTCGAGTGGGGTGGATCGAACCCACAACCAGGCGATTTTACAGTCAACTTAGTGCCCCTGCGCCACGACTAGATTATTTTATATATTTTGAGATTGATTAATTGTGTATATTAGGCCAGTTGTGGCGCTAATGCATGTCTGCAAACGCGACCGATTATGGGTTCGATCTCCACTCGAGGAAATGGAATATTAATTGAAATTTATATTTTCATTTCTTCGCTCTGGTGTCGAGGCAAAGCGCGGCGTTGAGTTCCGCCACTCAACACATAATGCCTTCGGAATTCAGTGGAAAATGGAGAACGAAGTGCCTAGACTAGACTAGGTGCCTTTTGCGCACAATGTAAATATGGTTTATATGTTAACTATATAATTATTAATTATCTGAGTATAATTTGTTTTTCCAACCCGCTCGACGGTTGTAAGCCGAGGTTCGAGCCCCGCAGGGGGCGCCCTTACAGTCGTCGACCCCTCTCAAGCAGACAGGTAGTGCTTGCATTTCTTCTGGGACAGAGTACCCTCTTTCCTACCCACCCGGTGTCGCTGTAAAGGCCAATAGGGCTAACAGGATTAACCTCAAGTTCGAAAAAAAAAATATATATATATAATTTGTAGGAGCTGCTATAAACGGAAAAATTTAATCAAAATTAATTAAGTCTTTCCAATTCTATTATTGGTTTTCTTTAAAAACTTTTAAAAGAAAATGTAGCTACGTAATTGAATGAAGTAACCCACTTTCATACAACACACAGTATCTACTAATTAATTACATCATTTCTTTGCTTCACCATTCGAACGCTTTTATTTCAACTTGAACGGTAACCTGACCCTAAAGTGTAATTATTTTAGGATATAAACGGGTGACGACCCTTAAATTTAATTGTCCTTACTTTTGTTTCACTACACGTATGGGATGTGGGGACGTAAAATTATTTTAACGACGGTCATCCTTTTTATTGCAACGATAAAAGGTCGCGTTTGGTTGCAATATATTTTTTTTATTTTTATACCAGCGTTTTCGCTTTGTGGTTTTTGAAAGCGGCTAATGTCTCTTACAATATTTGGTATGCCATGAAAACAAGGGAAAAACCTCAAACGTAATTGACTATGCCTAAGGCGGCCAGTGGCATTAAGTTTCTCCACTGAACACGCAATGCCTCTAGAATTGGCCAGAAAGTGGGGAACGTAGTTATCCTAATGCGGACGGAATGCTCTGCCTGCTGCTATGTACGGGATACATAGCTAAAAAAATGCTAAAAAAATATCTTCACGCTTCATCCCGCATACAGCAGAGTAGGCAGATAGAACGAAGTGT
Organism: Heliconius hermathena; assembly: GCA_013403705.1. NCBI lineage: Eukaryota > Metazoa > Arthropoda > Insecta > Lepidoptera > Nymphalidae > Heliconius > Heliconius hermathena. The sequence goes on along the minus strand of JAAIXJ010000054.1, from coordinate 558,847 downwards.
TGAGACACTATTGAATGGCGGAACTCAACGCCGCGCTTTTGCCTCGACACCAGAGCGAAGAAATTAAAATATTATTTTAAATAAATAAATCAGTTTCTTGAATGGGAATCGAACCCACAACCAGTCGATTTTACAGTTGCATTTTGTGCCCCTGCACCACGACCGGCCTCAATTTCTTCAAATTGACAATTGACACTAATTGTCACCATATTTTGGTCATTGACGAAGATTACATAATGAAATCCAACCATAAAGGCACTTTAAAAAGATATTTTAACAAAGAGTTTACACTTAACAATAATATAAAATAATATGTTATCAAGATTTGTACCAGGGTGACAACCCTAAGATTTGATCACAAATAAATCAAATCAGCTTCACGCTGTATCCCGCACACAGCAGGGTAGGTAGAGGTAACTTAGTGTTAGGACACACCGTTCCCCACTTTCTGCCGAATTCTGGAGGCATTGCGTGTTGGGTGGCAGAACTCAACGCCGCACTTTGCCTCGACACCAGAGCGAAGAAATGAAAATATAAATTTAAGTTAATAAAAATTTAATCACAAACCATAAATAATTAATAATACACACACACACACAGAAATAATAAACAGACATTCTATACACAGTTATTATGTTCCTACAATCGCATACACTAAACTATGCTGAACTTACCTTGGCTTAATCTGAACTTGAGAAATGCGGTTAACCTAAGAGAACTTAGTTGGTTTATTCCCTGCTAGTACTTGCTTTTGTCTCATTCAAACTTGGGATTACGGGGGTTCGTACTTGGTGCATAGTTTTTGAGGCTGTTAAAAAATCTAATTAAATTAAATCAGCTTCACGCTGTATCCCGCACACAGCAGGGTAGGCAGAGGGAACCTAGTGTTAAGACACTCCGTTCCCCACTTTCTGCCGAATTCTGGAGGCATTGCGTGTTGAGTGGCAGAACTCAACGCCGCGCTTAACTTCGACACCAGAGCGAAGAAATAGAAATACAAAGTTAAGTAAATATTTCCTCTCCTCGGGTGGGGATCGAACCCACAACCAGTCGGTTTTACAGTCACTACTCGTGCCGCTGCGCCACGACTGTCCTTTTTTCTTTTTAGGTACTCTTAATGGTATTGCTGCGGTTGGTAAATGATTGCACTAGTCACCATTGAATATTGGTATTTTAAAATATTTTCGCTGCATTGGTCTGTTTAAACAAAAAAAATTATAGATATTGCGTATTGAGTTGCGGAACTCAACACCGCACTTTTTCTCATCAGGCGGATCGTCACGAAAACAGATGCGTCACAATAACAGACGTAGAATTGAGAATACTAAGGCTCAATATATCTGTTCAGAAGAAATCTTACCCTTTTACCGTTAATCCCCTATTTTCAAATTTAACTTCCATCCATTGTAAATATTATTGGACTTTAAAACTAATTTCAAACGAAATAATCTTAAATAAATTATTTAATCTTGAAACCCTGTTAATGAATAAATATAATACAAAGACAAGGAAGATCCTCTTTATTGTTAATCGCCACTTTGTTCAGCCATTTCAACTTTAGACCGAACAGTATCGATATCGTAGGCTTCAGGGTTCCATTGCTTTAAGTGTTAACGGCCTCTTCACAAATTTCCGAGTCATAATTAGACCTCTATATCGTTCTGTCAAAGAGGAAGGGTACGGACGTTTGCAGCCCTATTAAATTTTATACGATTTTCGTACTTTATATAATTAAATAAATAAATACATTTTCACGCTGTACCCCGCACACAGCAGGGTAGGCAGAGGGAACCTAGTGTTAAGACACTCCGTTCCCCACTTTCCGCCGAGTTCTGGAGGCATTGCGTGTTGAGTGGCGGAACTCAACGCCGCGCTTTGCCTCGACACCAGAGCGAAGAAATGAAAATATAATGTAAGTAAATATTTTAGCCCCTCGAGTGGGGATCGAACCCACAACTAGTCGATTTTACAGTCACACTCTGTGCCGCTGCGCCACAACAAGCCTCAATCTTATAAAATCATGATGTAATATTATTTTTAGGTTTTTATTTAATAAATATCTCTAAATATAAAATATTAGGAGAGGAAAGGTGATTATAGATGATATCCAGCTCATATTAAAATATTTTAATTTTGAATTAAAAAAATTAAGGTAACAAAAAAGAATAAAAAATCGACATATTTAATTAATTTATTTATTTCATTTTCTTTTCTAATAATAAACAAATATAACTTTAAAGGCGAAAACGTTCTAATCTACATTTACATAGCATGTTAAAATAATAATTACATTAAGAATACATACAATAAATACAAAACTTTATTATTAATATTTAAAATCTAATCCAATTTCCTTAAGACTAGTCAGGAAATTATTTTGACATTTATCATTTTTCAATGTTAACCCTTTACATAATTACAGAATTAAAAAAAACATGATTTTTTTTCGATAAGTCGGCATATCACAGCTATTAAAGTTAACTATATACATATTATAAGCTTTTTTATTTTCTTTTTCTTTTATATAATTATCGGTCTACAGTTAAAAGTAAAGGCAGCGCAAACAACAATCAAACTACATTTTGGTATAAGCTAAAACCTAAACTAGTGGCAATTCCTTAATAATAACATGAAAACCAAAAAAATGTTAAATAATAAAAATTAAACCCAACTACTGTTAAAATATCGAAAAAATAACATATGAGTGTTATTGAAAGTTAAAATAAGTTTATTAACGTGATTATATTTATTATCTGTGGCACTTGTTATGACAGGTCGCTGTACGATTTTGAAGATACTTAAAGAAAACAACAAAATATAAGACAATTATTAAAACCACCGTAAATTGCAAATTTTCAGTTTGTTTTTAATTTAAGTAATATTTCTCCGACATATAAAGAAGATTCTTGAGTGTTTAAAAATAATAACTTTCTATAATCAGCACGTAAAAATGTACAATTTACGGTTAGTTCTTTATTTTTGGAAATTAAAAAAAAGGGTTTTAAGAACAAAGTAGTTAAACACACAATAAGATTTTTCATTGAAAAAATCTAAATCTATCAAATTTGTTCTTTGAACCCTCAACAACATTGTATTATTAAACATTCTTATAAAAAATATATATATATATTTTCAAACCAAATGCATTATAATTTTAAGGCGGGATTTTCTAATTTCTAGTAAGCATCGGATTTATCATGATGTTGGCGAGGGCGTTCCGCCGCTTGCGCCACGCGCCCGCGCCCTGCGCGTGGTACTGCAGCTGGCGGTACCAGGTGCGTGTGCGTGTAGTTTCTTCTGCCTGAAAATGGAAATTGAAATCGTATAATATTATTATTATTAATAGCTTCATTACCTTTAAGCTTCACGCGTGTAACAATGAAGACAGAAGGAGTTTAGTGCTACGACACTCCGCCCCCCACATTCTATCAAATTCTGGAAGCATTGCGTGTTGAATTGTATTGCAATTCCTCGAGTGGGAATCGAACTCAGAGACGATCAGGTTTACAGTCACACGCTTGTACCCCAGCGCCACAAGGTTACTATTATTATAAATATATATAATGAGGTCATTATATATATTTATAATAATAGTAACCTTTGAAGTCATCGTCGTCCATTTGAAAAGCGTCTAACTATACAAGTAAATTTGTTAAATTTGGTAAATTTGTAAGTAAAGAAAGTTTTCCATTCGAGAGAATGTTTACATATACTTAAATTATCTTAATTATTCCAGTCTACTTGCATAAAACTCGATTTTAGCTTAAAATAACGAATGCTGATGTATTGAGCGGAATCTGTGTGTTTTAACACTAGTCTCTCCGCTCTCCTCTTTTTATATTAAACGAGAAATATATGTCAACAAAAACAACAAAAAATAAAACCTCTTTTAATCGTTTAAAAGTAAGCACTATAAATTAACTTTTATCCATCAACGAATTGTTGTGTTACGCGAACAAAACTGTTGTAAAACAAAAATATATCAGGTGCCAAATAAAAGTACGTGTTCCCTCGTAAATACGGTGCAATGGTGTGTGGTAAATAGTAAATATATAGCGTTCCACGCTGACTAGACTAGAATGCACTAATGGCTGATAGTATGCACGTGCTTTCACGTGCAATGTAACGGAAATGACAAAAATAATGCACAAATGAAGATGTATGTATGTAGAGAGAAAATCGCGGTTTTTTGATATTGTGAACGAGATTCGAAAAGCATTAGCTTTATTGGATCATATTTTATATAGATCTCCGAAAAAATATATTATTGAAAAATTTATATTAATAATTATTTTTATTAATATATATTAGCTTCACGCTGTATCCCGCACATAGCGGTATAGACAGAGGGAATGTTAGAAACTAGTGTAGTTACACTAATAGTGTAGTAGTAAGATAGTTCGTTCCCATTAAGACACTTCGGTTCCCACTTTCCGCCAAATTTTGAAGGCATTGCGTATTGAGTGACGAAACTCAACGCTGCACTTTGCCTGGTTATTGGAGTAAGGAAATTTAAATATTAAATATTTCATTTCCTTAAGTAGGAATTGAACCGACAACATATCGCGTTTACATTTGCACGCTTGTGCCGATGTGTCATACGAGATGATGTTATTAGATAATCCTCCAAACAAAAATAGATTTAAATACATATAAACAATAACTTTAATAATTACCTTAAATATAAATGAGTCTTTCGTAGTTATCTCGTGGACTTCAAAAAAGTGTTCCGGCTCGTGGTCAGCAGCCACCACGCATCGGTCTAGGAAGAGAGGCTCTCTTTGTAACGTGTATCGCCCCGCCTTCTCCCTCACTAGGAGTAGCGCTGCTTCCCTTACTCCACTGCGAGCAAAGAGGGCATCGCCCTCTCTCTCCCTCGCTTCTCTATCTCTCGCCTCTCTTGTTTCCCTTATTTCGTTCGTTTTGTGAGCGATCGTTGGCTAGAATAAATTAATTTGTGTAGAGAATTATATATTATATAAATCGTATTAAATAGTAAATATCATAGTAAACATAATGTTAAATGTATGGCAAATTTTTAACTGACTTTGAGAATAATGCTATAATTATAGTATTAAGTTAAGTATGCATAATTATGCATACTAAAGACTTAAGCCAATAATATTTATCTGTATATACTAGAAATACACGCTGTATCAAGTTTGACTATAAGTTATTTTCAACTGAATCGAAGAATATTTATATCAGCTTCACGCTGTATCCCGCACACAGCAGGAGGAAGAAAGTGTTAAGACACTCCGTTTCCCACTTTCCACCAAGTTCTGGAGGCATTGCGTGTTAAGTGGCGGAACTCAACGCCGCGCTTTGCCTCGACACCAGAGCGAAGAAATGAAAATATAAATGTAAATAAATATTTCATCTCCTCGAATGGGGATCGAACCCACAACCAGTCGATATTGTAGTCCCACTTTTGTGCCCCTGCGCCACGACTAGCCTCAATATATAATATTTATATCAATATATAATACAATAAAATAATCAATAAACTACTGTGTATTCTATAAGAATTATTTGTCTAAAAATCATAAACTTACTATAAAATTAAATGTAAAATAAGCGAAATTTAAATATCACACCTTTCCGTTAGTTACCAAAAGAGCATTGATCGGCATCAACTTAATAGTGCGTCCCTTACGCCAATTGTTGTCGTTGGGTTGTGTAAACAGCAGCTTGCCTTCCATAGCAAACCTAAACAAACACGCAATAATTTAAACTAACTGAAACTAATGGATTATTGAATAAATTAAATATATGTTAAATGCCTATAAATATTCAAACCGTATTACGGCATGACAAATCAAAATTGATTGATACTGATAGTATTTTTTTAGGTTTACGTTGTACAGCGCATGTAGCAACGTAGGTAGAAGCAGACTGGTGTTAAGACACTCCACTTCCCACCTTCCGCTGAACTCTGGAGACACTGCGTGTTGAGTGGCGGAACTTAACGCCGTGATTTTGCCTCGACATCAGAGCGAAGAATTGAAAACATTAAATATTTCATTTTCTGGAGTGGGAATTGAGCCTATCGCACAACCCGTCGTTCGTTCGTCAAACGTTTAGACATACGCATGTGCCGCGCCACGACTGGCCCCAAATATATTTTAAATAAACTTAAAATTAAACAAATTACATTACGCTGGAAAAGAATAGAATAATCCATAATATATATCCGGTTCTTGGCTAAAAAATATTTAAGTATAATAATAATATAATGTAAGCATAATATTGAATAAAATTTTCTTACATCAACAATAATTATAATAATAAGACGAACATAGATTGGAATATCTCACGTTCGTTGAGAAGTAATTATTTCTAAGAATTTGCTTTATCATTTAATTTTAATGAAAATATACTGTTTGGATAAGATTTTTTTTATAACAAACCCATATTATAATTCTGTACGTTTCGAATATATATATTATATTTTATTATACTTTTATCTCAAATTAATAATGTAAAATATTTGTATCTATTAATTAGATGACTTATAAATTAGGGCCAAATTATTCATGATATCAAATATATCAAATTATTCATGATATATGAAACACATTACACACACCATATTTTTAATTGTAAGAAAATAAATAAACAGCTCATAGCAAACCAACCTGGCATCATCATGATTCCAATCCAAGACATCTACCGCCATTTTCCTTAGCCGTATATCAGCAACATGCAAATCGTGTGCAGTTCTCTTCGCCGCTGCTAAACGCCTCCACAGTGGTACATCCCTGGCCGCTGCCGCTGCTGCTGCAGCTGCTGCATTGATCTCCTCTAAACGAGACTCAACGCATCGCTGAGCACCCTTCACGTCTTCCCTCTCCGATGCACAACTGGGCGTTGCTCGGTGCAATCGTGAGAGAAGGAGCGGATATTTTGTCACGCGTTGAACCGGCACCTGTTTCAATGTTTTTAGTATATATTTTTTGTCTCGGGAATGAAATGAGTGTGATAAGTAATAATGTAGAATTAAAGTAGTATATAAAATATTAAACCAGTTTTTTAACTATCTAAAATTTATACCGGTAGTATATAAAAATCACATTGTCATTATTTTTTACCATGAGAAAAGAGTTCAGGTTCATTCTTCTCAGTACCGCATTTTCCATTTGCGAGACGCGCAAGAATATCCTTAGGAGTTCCTTCTCCTTCTCAAGACCGGCTAACAACAATGCAGCACCAGCTTGTTTTACACAATACGACTGAAAGGCTGTCAACATACCAGAACACTCCAAGAGAATTTTACCAACATTTACTGTTAGTAAGTCCTGAAATAAATGACAATAAATTTAGTAAAATAACAATAAAATTCAATTAATATACCTAATTACTTATTAATTATTTTAATTGTTATTCAAATTTTGTTGTTAATTTTAGAATCTGCTGTAATCATTATTGAATCATATATAATTTATTTTTAAGAACTCTTTATTCTAATGAAGTAAATTCATATATTAATAATAATATCATTTTAATTAAATATATTTATGATTAAACTGAAAATGATATTAAGCCAGAAAAATATTTTATTTAAGTATAAAGTTTTTAAAATTGATACAGAACTTGATAAAGTACTTAAAACTATATCAGGAATCTAAAAAATATTAAACATGCCCAAGATAAGCCCAAATGACAAGCTTCTTACACAAGAAATAGATTTAACTAGCAGTTTAAAATGGCCAATTAGTAACGTTTCATTTCAAGACGAATTGATATTTTTAACGCAAAAAAAAAAACCAGAACAAGCCCCATAAAAAATCAACTGGAACAACTGTTTTTAAACAGCCTTTTTGAATTGATTTGTACACACTACAAATATAAATAGAACAAATCGAAAAGATTAAAGTAGTCACAAAAAAAAGAAAAAGAGAGAAATGTTATAACATACAGCAGTTCCAAAAGGGCCTACAAAGATTTCGCAATCCACAAAACCTGGATTCAATATTGAAATTAAGGAAAAGAAGTTAGAAAAAGAGATGACATAATTAGACGTGCAATCCACGCATTATATACATCAGTGGCAAAGTAAAATACAGCCTAAAACTACAAAAGAAAGCGCTTAAATATTATAACATTTGCAACCAATCATGGATATCCACGGAAACTGCTAAGTTTAAAATTTCTTGCGAATTAAATATTATAAATAAATAAATAAAACTCCGAGAAGATTAATTATATTAGAGAACGAAAGAAATCATAATAATATTAATCGTTAATTTACCTCGTCTCCTTGTTCGACGGCAATTTCGAGTGCGTCCCTTAATTTCTCTGATAACACTTGATTATTTTCAATTAATTCTTCAACATTCAAAAATATTGCACTTAATTGTTCTTGCGTAAGTAGACCAGCTACTAACATAGGTTTATAAAATTCTTCCAGTATAATTTGTAGATCACGTCCATACTTCTCTTCTGTTTCAACGATTTCAGTTATAATTTCTTTTCTTTCAGTTCTTTTCTTTGAACACTTACGACATACCAACGGTGCGTATATTGAACCTGTAAAATATAAAAATATTTTAATAAATTGTATTCACATATTTAAGCATATAAATGAATTCATTATCGTAAATACCTTGCTCAGTAATCTGAGTTTCGACAGCAGTATCACAGTCCTCACATAAATGTATTGGGGTATCTTTATCATTTATTATATTACTGGGTGTTATTTTTCCTTGTAATCTGCTTCTAGATGATTTACTTGTTTCTGAACCTACACCAGAATCATTCCTTTCAATTTCAGCTGAAGGTTTCTTACATACAACAGCCTTTTCAATAGTTTCTTGGTTAATTACTAAAGAGTTGTCTTCACTTGAATCGGACGCATTGGATAATTGACTGGTATTACTGCTAAGATGCGTTTTAATTATATTTGTTTTTGTTTTTGATTCATCCAACAACGACTGTGATCCATTTTCATTTTCATAATTAGTAATGTAGGTTTCTTCATCATCGATTCCCCTCTCTTTGGCGTCTACTAAATAAGACAAGATATCATATTTAGAAGCACCTTCAAATATAGAACGTGATCCACTTCTTTTCTCATCATCTAACATAAGTGAATTTGGTGGAGGATTAATAGGCAAAGGTGGAGGCATATCTCCTATTTCTTCATAAATGGGATCATTATTTAATCGAATAGACTCATAATGATGGTCATCATCTGTATTATTTGCATTTTCGATATCACAAATTGCTGCATCTACTAGCATTTGGTAAAATTTTGATCGGGTAGAATTTGTGTCATCTTCTGTTGATAATTCACTCGCTGACGCATTATAACAATCCGACATCGGTTCAAGGTCTGAAAAAACTCCTATTGCACCGCTCTCGTACTCCATACTTTCATAGGGAGCAGAGCAGCCTTTAATATCACGTTCAAGACAACCTGATGTTTGAGTTCCTAATTCAATACATTCTTTTCGAATTGTCTTTGGTAGCTCGACGCTTACGCTTTTTTCATTCTTTATATTTTCTCTTTCGACTTCTTCTTTTAAATTAATCAGAGAGCTTTCTATGAGCTTTTCTATTGTCATTGTGCTGCTATCTGTCCCTTCTTGGTGTTTTGTTTCTTGGAGCTTAATTAAAGAGTTTTCAATTAATTTTTTTACCAAGTCTGAATCGAGTCCTTCTGCTAAATGCGCAAAAAATGGATCATCAAATAGTTTAGTTATGAAGCTTCCGTTTTCTGAATGTTTATGTCCTTGAAGTTTATTTGCCTCTATTTGATTTGTGTTGTCAATAATAATTTCATTTTTACCACATACATGGGGAATCAGATTCCTTCTTACAGCTTCGACAGGATCACTTAGGATAGAAGATATATCTTCAGTGTTATATGAATTTAAATGTCTATCATCATTATAATAGTCTTCGTAGGTGTTAGATTCATCTACTTTGTGATTGTCACCGGGGAATACAGCCCCTATATATATTTGGCTTTTTGATTTCTTAATTTTGTTTTGAGGAGTGCCAACGCTAATAGTTACTGTAGTACCTGTTTGGTAAGTATTACAGGAATTGCTATAATCATCATTTACAACTACTGAAGAAAGATAGATTGGTACATCACTGCTAACATTCATAGTTGAATAGCATTCGTTGCCATTTATTTGAATAGATGTCTTTCTTGGTTCAAGTTCACTTGTTTTATAAATGTAATTCAATTGCTTTTGATCATCTGCATCATCAGAATCAAATTGTTTAACTCTTAAAATAGTTTTTTGTTCATTTTCATTTGTATCAGACCACTCATCGCTTGTAGAGCTAGTGGAGTCGTTACGAACAAATTTAGTTTTCACGTAGTTATGTTTTTTTGATTTAGATTTTTGCCTAGGCGGTGGCTCTGGAGACCCAGATATTTCACAACGTAAATGTTTCAACACATTTTGTGTTATTTCACTGTTATCGCTCAAATCACCTACATCGAAATCAGTTTGGGATGAATTAGTTTGATTAAAATCTGGAGGTTGTGTTCGCTGTTCTTGGACAGATTTTTGTTGATGAACTGATTCAATTTCATTAACAAACTCAAGAAATACTTGACTTGTATGGCCATGTTTATTTTTCGACCTTAATGCCATTGTATCTAAGAATTTAGGAGGTGAAATAGATATGGTAGATGTCACTCTTTCCGATTCTGATCGTCGTAGCACAGGGATTTTTGGTATGTTGTTATCTGAAATTAAAAAATATAGATATATATTAATATTTACTATATAAATAATAAATAAAGAATGTACATTCATAAATAGAAATATTGAAAATACCTTTTGCACTATCAGGGAGCTCATTGGCTTCATTTTTCGTATTATTGTTAGGAGTTATACTAGAAGATATGGATCCCTTATTTTCAGTGTCAAATTTAGCATTCATTTGAACATCTTCATAGATTCCAGAGTCATTATGCACCTCTATTATTGGAGTTTCTGGTGGTTTAACAGTGTCATTCATCTCCAAGCTGTGACTCACAATGTCACCTTCAGCGACAATTTCATCTTCATTACTAACTTCAAGAATTACATTTGGGTTATCATTACGATTAACGTGGTCATGTAACTCTAAATCAGCTGTATATATTACTTTGGTTTCTTCATTTTCCACTAGAAACTGTACACGTTTTCTTTGATAGATATTTTGAGGTGAGATTATTGCTTTATCTTTAGGTTTGGGAATGTAAAATTGTGACGAATTTGTACGCTTGCTTTCATATGAATCATCCAAACCATCAATTTTCACATTAATATTATTTGAATCATAATTTCTTGGTTTTTTGAGGATAGATTTAATTGGGTCATTATTACTATTTTTATATTTTGGACTCCGAGAATTATCGGCAGATATTTTTTTGGTAAAATGTCTTTCAGGCAAACGTTGATTGTCGCTCTCACTATCATCATCCGTTTTGTGGTTTCTTGCTCTTCTCGGTGGTCTTTTAGGTGATACACTCTTCTGTTTTGCACGATTTGCAGGCATATTAATAAGCTTTTTGCTAGTATTTTTGCTTAAGGAGGCAAGTTTATTGGTTTCATTTTTAATGTGTGGTAAAGATAATGCAGAAGACATATCAGTAGACTTAAAATCATAATTTTTGAGATCAAAATTGACGGGATCATATACCGACTCATCATCTACGCTACTAGGTTTTAGTTCATTTGATATTCTAATTCTTTGCCCACCAATAGCTTTTACATTTGTATCTGGTTTAGATTTTTTTACGGAGTGATCACTATTCTTGTGTGATTCTTGAAAAACGTTACTGTAATCATCACCTCCACCAGTTTTTACTAAGTCATACGGATTAATGTCACATGATAAGATAGATTTCTTTTTGTCACCAGTACTCACTTCTTCCTCAATCCACAGATCATTAACTCTACTCACAGACTTACTTCTACTTTTGTTAAGATTTTCAGGACTTGGTTGCTTTGTTTTGATTCGACATGGACTAATACTTTTAGCACGTGATCTTGTAGTTGAAAATTGACTGCCAATTCGAGTTTCATGAGGTGGTGCTAATCTACTCCTTCTCATCAAATCATATGGATCAGAATCTCCACTTGCTTTCAATATAGTAGGTCTCGTTTTAGTGCTTTGAACACGAACAGTGCCAGCTCTTAGAAGACCAACATCACGACTTACTTGAGGACCCCGAACTGTACCACCTACAAGCATACGAGGACTTTCGGCTATCGTTAGAGGTAAGCGAGATCCTTTACATTTCTTACATATACTGACTTTGGTTGAATTTGTTTTCTTCGTACCATTAAGGTATTCAGGACAGGAACATAATATAACAGCATAATTGTGCGGAGTAGGTTTTTGAGGTGTACTTATTAAAACAGGACCTGATACATCTGAATAGGTTGAGAAAACACTAGGTCTAACATTAGGAGTTTGAGTCCTTACGGACCCATAAAGCCAAGTTTCTGCATATTTCATTGATTTAGACAAGGCAGATCCATCCTGTGCACTTACAGTACCATACATGTAAGGACTTTCAGGTGACTTTTCCGAAGACTTGGAACTTCCGGAAGTATTAAGTTTTAATTTTGAAGACCATTTTTTAGGACGTGAATTTTCGGGTGCATCATATATCTGAAAAAAAAAGATAAAAATCTTAATACTTTGTCACTATACGTATTTTAATCAATGTCTGTTCAATTTCAATTCACATGCATTTTAAAAAAAAGTATAAAGAGTAATATGTATATTTTTAATTTTTTTTTTCAGGGTAGGCAGAGGGAATATATTGTTAAGCGACGCTGATCCCCACTTACTATCGAATTTTTGAGACATTGATATTGAGTCGTTTTATTTAATTCCCCGATTGAAAATCGAACCTACAATCGTAGCGTTTAAAGTAACAGGCTTGTCCCACTGCACCACAATGGCTTAAACCTCGAGTGTCATTTCAAATTAATACAACATCATAACTTAAACTTTTAAACATTAATATTCATTCCAATTAGTTACCTATTATCCAAACAGTAAATTTAAAATATCGTTAGCCATCCCAAAAGCAATTATAGCGCAAAACGTTCTACAGACGCTTTGCAATAGTTCCCTTTGTGCGTGACCCATCTGATTAGCAAGGCGTTCTGAGTTTCGAAAAGTCTTGTGTTAAAGAGAATGGACTGTTTTTGTCTAAATTGGCAATTGTAATTGCCAATTGTAATTTTCGCACCTCTCATTAGTGATTTTATTGAAGAAACAATCTTTATTGTTTCTTGTCTTAAGAAGTGTTAAGTTAAGATTAGATTACTTAGATTAGAGGTAGTGGTGCTGAGTTAAAATTTAGGTTTGATAAAATAAAATAAATAAATCATAAAATTAAATAAATCATCTGAGGCTAGTCGTGGCGCAGTGGCACAAAGTGTGACTGTAAAATCGACTGGTTGTGGGTTCGATCCTCACTCGAGGAGATGAAATATTTATTTAAATTTTATATTTCCATTTTCTTCGCTCTGGTGTCAAGGCAAAGCGCGGCGTTTAGTTCTAAAACTCAACACGAAATGCCTCTAGAATTCGACAGAAAGTGGGGAACGGACTGTCCTTAACACTAGGTTCTCTCTGCCTACCCTGCTGTGTGCGGGATACAGCGTGAAGCTGATTTATGATTTATCGAAATATTATAGAATAATTTTTATGCTAAAAAAATATCACATATTCGAATATTAATAATTCATATTTTAAAATAAATTCGAAATATTTAAAGAATCCGAAGAAAATATAACTACACGTGAGTGAACAATGCGCTGGTACGTCGTCACGATTACAATTAATTCCTGGATATCAGCCGCTATTGTTTTTAATTCTGAATATCCAAGGAATTGGAGTAAATAATTGTGAAACATTTTATCTTTTTCATAATTATTTTTATTTTTCTCTGTTATTTAAAAAAAATAACTTTGAAAATAATATTGTTGAAAATAAAACCATCTAAATATCTGTACATTCACTTTCCGCCTTTATCGAACTCTTTGTCTATGGCATAATCTTATAAAATGTGTGAAAGAAAAATTTAAGCCAGAAATTCTACAAAGCTAGTATTTATGCCGAACAAAATGCAATATATATAAAAGATTTTAGTATTTTTAAAGTGTTATAAGGAAATACACATGGGAAAGAAAAATATTTATTTAGGAGACCTCTTGAAAGCCGTCCGACCGGAACGTATGGCTTAGTGGTTAGAGCGTTTAGACGGTTTCCAAGAGGCACGTGTTCAAATCCCGCTACATTCTTGTCCGTAATTTTTAATACATAAAAGATTTTTTTCTTGATAATATGATATAAACTAAAATATTATAACTTTACTATCTACCGTACACGATTTTAGATCTGTGTATAATTAATTCAAAAGGCTGTCATTGTATTCTGAGAGGTCAAAGGGCTAACGATAATAACAAAGCAAGATACCCTAATGAAACTAGCCTGCCGCATTGTCCTAGGGGATGTGACCGGGCAGCACGTGCCCAGTGGAAACTCATAATTGGAATCAGATAATCCCTGCATTTGAGTCCCGGGGATTGTGATACGGGATATTTGGAAATTTGCGAAATTACTGACAAAATAGTATGTGGAATTTCCGTTATTTGTTTCTTATCGTTCATGTTAGTGCGTGTTATTAAGATGGCTATATTATACTGTATTGTAGGTGTATAATATAATTATATCATTATTTCTATATCTACCATTATTACTAATATATGTAAAATTACATACTTAATGTATAATATGTTTAATAAAAAATAAATATATTTATTTTACTATTTATTTCATAAATTACATATATCAATTTTATTTCTTCACTAGTCGGCAGAAACATATACATATATGTAAATATATTTATACATAAGGTGGTCCATGTGGCATTTATATAGGTTAGGGAGAATGGGTGAGCACTAACAGAACCTACACAAAATTCCCACGGGGACGGGACAAAACAAGATTTTCGATTTAATTCCTAAAAGTTCAAGCGAAGTTGCGGCTTACGTCTAATGTTTTTTTTCACGCTTCACGCTGTATCCCGCATGTAACAGAGTAAGCTGAGGGCCTAGAGTTGAGACTAGAGGTATCACGTGTTGAGTAGTGGCATTCACTGCACTTTGTCCCTTAACCAGAGCGGAGAAAATGAAAACATTTAATATTTCATTACTTCGACTGGGGATAGAACCCACAGTCTGTCGCGTTTAGGCCTTAGATAGTACAATACATTTTATACTTGAGAGGTATTAAAGAAATACCTACAGAAATCTGTTACAATATGGTACATTATGGTACCTTGGCTCCGACTAACAAGGCCAAATTGGCTTTCAGTATAGTATCGAGTATTACGCGGTTTCAATTAACTACTACAATTTCATATTAGTAAGCCTCGGTATTGATATTATATAAATATTACTTATTGTATATTCTTTATGATGGAATAATATAAATCGATTCGTATGTAATTATTAATACGAATTGCATTTATTTGTGCAAAAAAATATGTGAACGGACACGCGATTTAAGTTCTGTTTTATTTTATTTATTTATATATATATATANTATATATATATATATATATATATATATATATATATATATCGGTCTAGAGCAGTGGTTCCCAACCAGTGGTCCTTGATCAAGAAAATTTAAAAATATGTTAAGGTTTGCCATAGGTACAAGTTAAATATTTTTTTCAGCTTCACGCTGTATCCCGCACACGGCTGGTTTGGCAGAGGTAACCTAGTCTTAAGACACTTCGTTCCCCACTTTCCGCCGAATTTTGGAGACATTGCGTATTGAATGGCTGATCTCAACGCTGCACTTTGCCTTGCCACCAGAGCGAAGAAATGAAAATATAAAAGTAGATAAATACATATTTCATTTCGTCGAGTGGAGATCGAATCCACAACCGTCGCGTTACAGTCACAAACTTCTGCCCCTGCGCCACGACGGCCTCATTATTAATTTGTGATTGTTATATTAATTATTATATAAATTAAAATCTACGGACCGTTCCTGCTTCGCTAATACCACTTCAGCACATACTTAACCTACAGTGCCCCTTCGTTTTTTTCATAAAAGGCCGTCGTGTTGCAGGGGCACAGACGTGACTGTAAGTGCGACGGTTGTGGCTTCGATTCCCACTGGAGGATATTTTTAATTAATTTAATTCCTCACTCTGGTAACGAGTTGAGTTACGCTTCAACATACAATGCTTCGAGAATTCGACGGACCTGAAGTGTCTGAATGGAAACAGAGTGTCTTAACACTTAACACTTAAATATAAAAATCGCATACAATTCAAAAAGATTTTATTTTTTTATCTCAATTAACCCCTCAGAAACTTATTATTAATATCTATTTCGATACAAACGTTGATACTTATTTTAGTACCTATAATAGAGTACGTAAGTAAACGTAAATGAATAAAGAAAATCTACATTTGTAATCTAGAAATAAAAAGGTTAAGACGGAATGGACGAATACCGAGTTATTGGGAAATCCTCCAAATTTACAAACGAATTTAGATTTGGTGACAAAATGCATCTTGTATTTTCGAATTTAGCGTTTATTTCCACATACAGTTCTTACTAACACTATTCACGTTGAACTTTTATTTTTTGTAAGTCTTACATATGATAATGTCATTATGTAGTTATGTCATAACTTAGTCCTGATTCCTGACGCGACGGTTGTGGCTTCGATTTCCGCTTAGGGCAATAAACGGTTTCTATTCTCTCTCTCTAGAATTAATATAAAAAGACTGACAATAGGTTCTTTCTACCTACTCTATAAGCAGGATATCGTGTGAAATTAAAAAGAGTATCTTTCGTCCGTTTGTATGTCTAACTTTTCATTTTTAACTCATTTCTTTAAGATTTAAAGCGAAATAGAAAAAGTTACTATTTTATGTCCCCTTAGTGGGGATTCCCACAAATAATTCTTAAGAATAATAAATTATTAAGTTCAAATAAATTATTTTCAACCCATAGCCGTCGCGTTTACATTCAAATGCTGCTGACTTTCTGAGTGCCACGACGGCCCATCGTTTTAAAATATTCGGAACATTTTATCATAATTAAAAAAAATATAAACCTTAAAAAAAAAATAATAATAATAATCGAATCCATTACAAAAATCATTTCCGCATTTATACTAAATAAATAAAATATTTGAAAGGCAAACTAAAGCGAAATAATTAGCATGGCCTCCCCAAATAGGGCCATTCTGTGCAAAATCCGAGGCTCCAAAGGGGAACCCTTTTCAAACTTCAACAAACAATCCGAGACACAAGAACAGATTACACGAAATTGATTTCTCTAATGAATAAGTTATTTGAACGAAAAATTTCGTTTAAAGTATAATAATAAAATTTATCGTTCCAAAAGTGGGTGCGTGTCTTAAGATTTATGTTCGGATACTTTAAAATAAATACAGTTAAAACTAATATGGAGTTAAATATCATATTTGGGGAAACATCGATTGTGGAAAATTGAGGGAAGCTTAAAATTTGTAGAGGCCAGGGGCACAAGCGTGTGACTGTAACGCGATGGATGTGGGTTCGATTTCCACTCGAGGAAATAACAGATTTAATGTCTTTATTTCTTCGCTCTGACCGCCATCGCCACTCAGTGTTTCTAGAATTCGGGGGAAAGTGGGGAACGAAGTGTCGTAACACTAAGCTCCCTCTGCCTATAAATCTGCCTAAAAAAATATTTAAATGATTCCATTAATAAACCATTTACTTAAGATGTTACCAAAATAATTATTAATTAATATAATATAAAAAAACATATAAATTAACATTCTTTCGTTATATTTAAAACAAAATTAAAACGCAAATACTTTTCAACCGTTTCAACTATCAAGCCGTGGGCGGTACAAACCCATACTGTGTTCGCGATTCAGAAAACTTGGAAATGTTCGGAAATACATCGTATTTTTCTTCGTGAACTCGATAACAGGATAGTTCTAAAACTTTCTTAAAAGGTTATTGGATACTGGAATGGGGTCATATAACTGCTTCACTGGTGCGTACGAAGCGTTTAAGATGTACTAAACATTTTTTTTTTATTTAGGGGCCGTTCAAGTATTACGTAAGCAGTTTTTTTGCAATTATTGAAAACACTCCCCCCCTCCCCCCCCCCTTCCCCTATGTCATCAAAAATAAGCAATTCTCTTAAAAATATTTCATTGAACACATCAAAAATAAGAAAACCCAAAACCCCTCCGCCCCCCTACAGTACTTACGTAATTCTTTTATTTAAGAAAGACTTATTAGTAAGTAAGGAAATATTTAAAAAATAAATAAATAAATCACTTCATGCTGTATCACAGCACACAGCAGGGTAAGCAGAAGGAACTTAGAGTTAAGACACTCCATTCTCCATTTTCCGCCGAGTTCTTGAGTTGTTGCATGTTGAGTGGCGGAACTCAACGCCGCGCTGTTGCCGAGGCAAGAACCTCGAACAGAGCGAAGAAATAAAAATATAAATTTAACACTGTCACAGACTTATGCCCCTCAACGTCTCGGCACTGGCCTCTCTTCTGGATTTAAAAAAAAATATAATTTAACACCAAAATTAACTATAAACAATATATATACACAAATATATAGCGTCATAAAAACAAGACAAAGAAATAAGTAATGACATTTCGTAGACATAAGGGGTAAAAGATTCTACGGTTATTTTATATGAACTTTTCTCTCATTTTTGTGACTTTTCATGTGAAAATTTTTAATTGTACCCAAAAGCTTTCGTTCCAATAACACGTGCTGCTGTTTGTGAATGCAATGGATGTTTGCGTTGGGATTTAAAGTTTTTTCAAATTGAAATTTAGAAGAAACATGAACAATATAGATATTGGACTTTTTTATTCTATATATAGTTGTATATATACTAGCCTATAAAATACAAAATCTTGTTTAATAGCTTCACGCTGTATCCCATATAGCAGGATAGGCAAAGGGAACGTAGTGTTAAGACAATCCGTTCCCTAATTCCCGCCGAATTCCTGAGCCACATTTTTACTTTTGAATCATTATTTATATCTTATCTATCTATCTTTACAAAATACTTATTTAGAAAACGTATAAAAATTTCAACCCGCGCCCTTTGGAAATGTAATTTTTTTTATACTGTTTCGAAATAAGAATTTCTTGGAATAAAACTTGAAAAATGTTAAAAACTGGTATATCGTTTTGAGTATTTTTTTTAGAATTGTCATCTATATCTGCTATCACATACCAAACTACGTATAGATATATTGTACACTTTATACTTTCCACCTTCCTCCCTTAAACAAGTTCCATTGACTTACTCTATCGTAACAACGTTTAAAAATAATTACCCCTATCTTTTTATCTCAAACGCAAAAAAGATTTAATATTAAAAAAGTAATTCCAAATATATTGTTTTGCATTTTAAACATATAAAAGTATTGTGCTTAAATAAAACCAGTACAACAATGGATGTTCCGCGTAACAAAGCACGCTTCGCGTGTAGCCGCTTTTTCGAACGATTTCCTCTCGTCTCGTTAAGGTAACATACCAGCATATATATTATATACATATATAAATTTTCGACATTTTATTTTATTTTGTATTTTATAAGCTTTTTAATATATTTTCTCACAATATTTATATAAATTATTAATATAATTTCTACATACCTAATTGCAGAACAACCTACAGAATACTTTTCGTGGACTTACAGTTATGAAATTTGCCAATAAGTAAAAACTTCAACAATTAAAAAAAAATACCCGAAAAGTGTTTTTTTTTTGTTATATTAAAAAAAGACATGACGATCTAATATTTGGACCTTAATTTGTCAACTATTATAAGCGACGTTCCCATTTGCCTACAATCCTGAAATTAACACGGAACCTTCGGTAAGCGGAAAACTCGGGCCACCCTATACGAAATTCTTAATATAGTATACACTCAATTTAGTCCCGTTTGATTTATATAGGTAATACAAAATATTATATTTAAATTATATGGAAAAAAAACAAACAAATATATCAATTGATATGTGAGAGATATGCCGTAAAAATATAGCTCTCGTAGTAGGCTTTCAATACTCAAGTTACCTAGGTCACTTCTCCAGAGACTTTCTAATGGATAAGTCTGAATAGATGAAATCTCGCACATCTGCTGATGAAAACGACAGAAATAATAACGCGACAGGCTCAAATGTAAGTTCATATTACAAAAAAACATCTTTTCTGATGTTACTATAATATTAGATAACAAGAAATTATATTTTATTTCATTTCTGAGGCCGGTCGTGGCGCAGCGGCACGAGGTGTGACTGCAAAATCGACTGGTTGTGGGTTCGATCCCCACTCGAGGAGATGAAATATTTACTTAAATTTATATTTCCATTTCTTCGCTCTGGTGTCGAGGTTAAGCGCGGCGTTGAGTTCTGCCACTCAACACGCAATGCCTCCAGAATTCGGCAGAAAGTGGGGAACGGAGTGTCTTAACACTAGGTTCCCTCTGCCTACCCTGCTGTGTGCGGGATACAGCGTGAAGCTAATTTAAATTTAATTTTTTTATATTTTATTTCAATATATTTT
This sequence comes from Heliconius hermathena, assembly GCA_013403705.1. Taxonomy (NCBI): domain Eukaryota; kingdom Metazoa; phylum Arthropoda; class Insecta; order Lepidoptera; family Nymphalidae; genus Heliconius; species Heliconius hermathena. The sequence continues at coordinate 538,243 of JAAIXJ010000054.1, read as the reverse complement.
TATATATATATTTATTTCTAATATGTATTGCGTAAAATTTCTACAGATAATATATCAGTAAAAATTATATCTTCCATAAAAATTAAAAATCTAAGTCCTGGTAAATCGTAAAGTTAATAGATGCACTAAGAACGCAGGCATAAATATCTTGATACTAGTACTTTAGAATAAACGGTAAATTTATTTTTCAGCTTCAAGCTGTATCCCGTACACAACCTACCCTAGGCAGAGGGAACCTAGTTTTAAGACACGACGTTCCCCATTATAGATAATTACGGTAAACATTGAAATCGTTAAAAGAAATTGATCTCTTAACTTAATGCATTTTAGTACAAATATATTATAAATATCATTAGATAAATTACTATCAGTTCACAACAAAAACGTTTTTCAGCAACTATAATTTTATGAATTAGATTTTGTGTAAATATTAAAATATATATCAAATATATTAATGCATCTTATCTATCGTCTTTAAAATAGAAGCCTACCGTATATCATTCAAAAAGCTTAACAACATAAAGAATATTTCTAAGACAACTCAGCCCCAATTCACCTATTCACCATTAATAAAATAAAATTCAGGAAATGGAAAAAGAAATTATATCTTACAATCGGGCGAATCGTATTTACTGAGCACAATGAAGACGGCAAACGAGCTAATGTTATTAACGTCGTCGTCCGATAAAATCAATTTTACCTTAGCAAATGTCATACACGTGTAATTTTGTGTACAGGCCGCAAAGAAAATTGAATTTTAAGCTTCACGCTGTATCCCGCTTACAGCTGGTAGGCAGAGGGAATCTAATATCAGATAAGTTTATTCTATCATTGATTAAGACAATCCGTAGCCCACTTTCCGCCGAACTCAAACACGTGTTGAGTGGAGGAACTCAATGCTGCCCAATATTTGATTTTGTTTGAAATTAATGTAACAGGGTAACAGGGATTCTTCAGATTAAACGATTATTTAAAAAAAATATGAGTTAAAAATGTTACTAATAGGTATAATTTTTCTCGAGTGAAGCTATTAATGTTTTTTCTTTATATTCTTCTTTTATATTTCTACATTTTGGATGACTGTTTTTTTGTTTTATTTGCTATCTTTCTCTATATCTATCGTTCGCTTGGTTCTTTCGTTATAGGTTCGACACAGGCCAAGGCTAAGCTATCAAAACATAAATAAAACACCGACTAAGTATTTTATCTGATATTAAAATAATATAAAAAAAATCAAGACATTATTTTAAAAAAACAATATTCAATAAATAATTGATTGTGAAAATAAAATTTAAAGAACTTACAACCATAACTCTAAAAACCAAAAATGCCACTGCACTACACAATACACTAAATGTGAAATAACTTCGCTGCTGACCGTACCTAATTTTTTGGTCGATTTTCCGTAGCATTACGCCCGTGAGCCAGATAAGGGGTGTTACTGGGCGTCAGCGTTTTTAGGGAAAACGCTTTTTGTAACATTCGAACATTAAAGCCTCGGAAGTGGTATTGAACCTGCTGTAAAAATCTATTACACTTTATTGTTTCTCTTTAATGAAAATTACCACAGGTTTTGTGTCATTGTAGTGAATGGGAAGAACTGTTTTTAAATATGTGAATTTTAATTTCATTTGTTTCTATCAATTTTGTAAGTATAGTTTATTTATTAGCTCTCTGAGCTTTTTAAAGGTTTCAGCTAGGATGAGTTCGATAATTCAAGCTTACGAGCTTAAATTATTGTCCGCAAGAATAGGGAGTTCTTTTTTCAGGTTTACTATATATTACACACACAACGGGATAGGCAGAGGGAACCTAGTATTAAAACACTCCGTTCCCCATTTTCCTCCGAATTCTGGAGGCGCCTTGCCTCGACACCAGAGTGACGAAATGAAAATATTAAATATTTCATTTCCTCGAGTGAGAATCAAACCCATAACCTATAGCGTTTACAGGCACACATTGTGCCTAAGTTAGTTGGTTAAGTCTCATAAACAATAATATGTACTTATTGTTAATATTATTCATATTAAATATTCATTAATATGACCCAAGTAAGCGGGCCTAGAGAAATAAACGATTCATAAGAATAACAATTTAATGTATTTATTATATGAAAGTATATAATACGGATATAATTTTATCATATTGTTTTTGACATTTCAATATATCCGTATTAGGTATGTTTAATTTGATAAAAGAATAGGAAAAATCTGTTATGACAAAATAAATATTGAGTTTGGTTTTGTAAATGTAGAGACGATATGAGCGTCATGTCAGCTTCACGCTGTATCCCGCATATATAACGTGAATCAGATAAACCCTAGTGTTAAGATATTCCGTTCTCCATTTTCCGTTTGAATTCGAGATATTCGAGAAATGAAAATAATTAATGAACCCGAGTAGGGGCCGAATTCACAACCATCGCGTGTACAGAGGCAGCCCCACTGCGCCAAGATGGTCTTTTTTAGCTTCACGACGTATCCCTTAGCAGGGTAACCAGAGGGAACCTGGAAACTTAGAACATTAAAACATTTCGATCCCTGGCACTGGTTGTTGAGTGACGGAACTCAAAGCCGCGCTTTTTAAATCCTGTATATTGAATAATTCCATCGGTTCTCTAAATATTTATATTACTATGTACATTCAGTTAAAATATTTTAGCCCGAACGATATTAAATGTGAATCCCTTTCAATTCGTCTATTGACAGCATAAAGAGTTATTTGTTTTAGTTTTCTCTTTCAACTTTCAGCTTATATTCTTGTCAACGGTTGAAAATGTTGATGTTGATTTTTTTCCACGTTATTTCATCGCACGGTTTTGTTTAAAAAAAATGTGCGTTTGAAAGTAACATTCAGCATTTTGAAGGGCTGTCACGTTTAGCGTATGTCTTTGTTCGAGATATTTTTTTTTATATTATTTTCTATCAGATAAAAGATGGTTAGTTTTTTTTCTCAGCTAGGCATAGGGAACCTAGTGTTATGACACTCCGTTCACCACTTTCCGCCGATTTGTCTTCTACCTTGTCTGTTACCAGAGCGAAGATATATTTTAAAAAAATATATTTACATAAATATTTCATTTTCTCAACTGGAAATCGAACCCACAATCAGTCGCGTCTACTATACACGTACTATACACGTATATTTAGATCTATATAAAAATAAAAAAAATATACACAATACGCGTAGTTGGTTGTGTAATATTCAGTTTGTGCTCTCTTTCATTTGAATAGGCTTAACAAATACCGACAATCTATGCTTTTTGAATGAAATGCTTTGTGCGATTTAGGATTTCACATATAATATTTAATGAACCGTGTGGAGAATATTACTGAATGGGAAAATAGTTTAAATTAATTTGAATAATATTATGTTAAGTATTATTTTTTGCTTCACGCTATATTCTGCACATAATAAGAATAATTTTAACATTGCATGTTGGGCAGAATAAGCCTGGGAACCTAGAAAGACGTCGACGTCGTTCCCAATTAAGACACTTCTTTTTCTCAGAATTCCTGAGGAATCGCGCGTTGAGTGGCGGAACTTAACGCTGCGCTTTCCTCGTTGCTAGAGCGAGGAAATGAAAATAAATACAAAAAAAATTAAATTCGTTCTCCCGAGTAGGGATCTCCCCGTAGGCCCACTACATCTGCTAAATTTATATATGTTTATAAAATATAAGTATAATATATGAAAATTATTAATTATAGATTTTATTAAAAAAATATATAATAAAAAAACATTTGTATATATTAATTTTCACATTGTTTCTAGATGTTTCTAGTAATGGAATGCAAAGTGACTAAAATAATTTAAAAAAGCAGAAACTAAAAACAAATTATAATAAAAAAAAATTAAAAATTAACCTTTCAAATTTCCATTACAGAAACAGTAAGCAATAAAGGTTCAGTAGTTACGTAGTAGTGCCAGCGCTACATCCAAACATCCCCAATACAATGGACCCCTACACTGATACAGACTGGAATGGAATATCAAATACGTGACGAGAAAGTTTCGTGTTTCGTTTAACTTTTCGTTCGACTTTCTGATATTGGAACTATAAGGTTTTGACTATATGCACGTCCAACTTTCATCGATCATGCTTCTGTGTCTTTTTTTACTATTTTACATACAAACATAAGTTATATACTTTTTGTCGATCTCAATTAACGTTAGTGAAAAAGAGAGAAATTGGCCAAATTTTATAATATATTGTTTTTTCTTCTTTATTTTGTAAGAGAGACATATAGAGTCAGATATAGATATATAGAGAAGATATAGATATATCTATATCAATATATAATACTTGTACATTTTACAAATTCTTCCAAAATTTGAACCTACACTTTGCCCCATCGTAATGTAAACATCAAACCAATTCCACAAAGACGCTGTTTTCCATTATACGTTTTGCTATATTACAAAATAATCAAGTCAATTTCCGCGAATGATATTCGTATTCAGGTCGGCTTTCTTAGCTTAAAGGAGCTCCAATCAATTTATATACAACCTTCGATATCAAATTGATTCTTGTTACTGATATCAGTCAATTTGTACACGTAGGCGTTTGTGTGTATGTAAAATGTATGTGAATTTAAGTGGCAAACGAAAAAAGTGCATAAGATTATTTTTGTTGCACGAAATTAGGAAAGTTAATCCTAATAGGATTTTTCTATTACAGTTACATATGTTATATTTATTAAATACTTAACTTAACTTAGCTTCACGCTGTATCCCTAGCGGGGTAGTCAGAGAGAACCGAGCACCAAACGGTATGGTCTCTACATACATTATTTGCCTCTGTAAACAAACTTTACAGTCTACAGTATCCGCTCTCATTGAACCGCGATAATATTTCCTATAATTTTGTTCTCACAACTCTATCAAACGCCTTTTCCAAGTCCACAAAAGAAAAGATCTGATCCACACACCCTCTTCCAGGTCTAAAGCCTCTTTGGGCCTCCCACAACATAAAGTGATTTGGAGAAGTCACGACGTCATTTAAGCTATATTTTATTTCGAAGAACGATTCTACGATCCGGTAACCGTTAAAAAAAATTATTGATCGAATTTTTATGCTACCATATAAATCTCGTAGGCCCTTCCGATGTGTAAAATCTATTTTTACGTTCGCGAAAGTCGTAACTTTTGAGTGGATTTTTTTTATTTGTACGACACAATTTTGAAACTGTACGCCAGATACGAGTGCTGTATACACCAGTTTTATCATAAAATTGGTGCTTATACGTATATACAGGGCGTATTTTATATCAACTCCTTCGAATATTTAGATATTTATGGTATATAAAGTGACGTTATAAAAGACCGTGTGTATAAATATATTTTATAACCTCGTTCGAAATCTCTTCGATATGGAAACACGAATAAATAAAACAACGTGAATGTTAACGCAGTTTGAAATTTTCAAAGCTTTTTAAACTTAAATAAAATATGACTTTCGTTCATATATGAGTTATAGTGACGTAGTCTGTCTATACGTATACGTGGACAGGCACTTAGATTCTCATAGAACATTGCATATCCAATATGCATTTTTAATAAACACAAGGACGTACAAAGTGATGGAAAGACTTTTTTTAGTGAAATAATCTTAGTAAATTTTTAATAGTTTCTTCTAACGATATTCGATTTAATGGTGGTGGTGCAGTGGCACAAAGTGTGACAGTAAAACCGACTGGCTGTGGGTTCGATCCTCACTCGAGAAGAAATATTTACTTAAATTTATATTTCCATTTCTTCGCTCTGGTGTCGAGGCAAAACGCGGCGTTGAGTTCTGCCACTTAACACGCAATGCCTCCAGAATTCTGCAGAAAGTGAAGAACGGAGTGTCTTACACTAGGTTCTCTCTGCCTACCCTGTTGTGTGCGGGATACAGCGTGAAGCTGATTTATTTAATTTATTTTAAGAATCCTGTTATATGTATGCGTAAATCTAAAACAAAACTATTAGCATATCGTCGGCTTAGAGTGTAAGCCCGCTAAATCCGTTAGATTTCGTAATGTACTCAAACATTTTTAATATCAATCGAAAGTTGTAAAAAATACACAATCGACCATTGTTTTTTTTTATAATAATATTCACAATTTTTTTTAGTTGTAAAAAACTTCTGATAATATATAATCAAGTCAAGTCAAATAATTTTATTCAAAATAAGAAGTTACATGCTTCATTTTTTGAACGTCAAATAATTTACCACCAGTTCACTAAAATTAGTGCCTCAGAAGAAACTCAGCGGGACTTATTTTTTTTATAATCAATTATACAAAATCACATTTCAGCGTTTCTGACAATGATACTTTGAAATAGACTGGAGCGAGCATTTCATTCCCAAGGCGTGTTATCATTTATATAATCATTAATTTGGTAATAACCTTTAACACACAAACGTCTTTTCACAACTCTTTTAAATTGTGATATAGAACATTCTCGGACGTTTTCTGGGATCCTATTGTAAAAGCGTACACATTGTCCCATAAAAGAATTGCGGACCCGATGTAATCGGGTTACAGGTGCAATAAGTTTACTCCTATTTCTAGTATTGATATTATGTATATCACCAATTTTGGCAAAATCTTTAATATTTTTCTTAATATACATAACATTTTCAAAAATGTATTGAGATGCAACTGTCAAAATATTTATTTCTTTAAATTTTTGCCTTAACGATTCTTTAGGGCCTAAGTTATAGATTGCGCGAATAGCTCGCTTCTGCAAGACAAAAATTGTTTTAATACCGGCTGCATTACCCCAAAGTAGAATGCCGTAGGACATAATACTATGAAAGTAGCTAAAGTAAACAAGGCGAGCCGTTTCCACATCAGTTAATCGTCTGATTTTTTTAACCGCAAAAGCTGCTGAGCTAAGTCTATTCGCCAATCCATCGATATGAGGTCCCCACTGTAATTTAGAGTCAATGGTGATACCGAGAAACACCGTAGAATCGACAGGATCCACGGCTTCACCATTCAAGAGTACATCAGCTTTAACAATTTTTGTGTTAGGTGTTCTGAAGATTATACATTTAGTTTTTTTACTATTCAATAGTAAGTTATTAACACTAAACCAATGTACTACTTTCGATAGAGCATTGTTTACATCGTCATATATGTTTTGTCGTCGTTTTATTTTAAAAATCAATGAAGTATCATCAGCAAACAATACTATATCATGGTTCTTTCCCACTAAAAATGGCAAATCATTTATGTATATTAAAAACAGAAAAGGACCAAGAATAGACCCTTGTGGGACCCCCATACTGATAAATGATCCAGGAGATTTCTTGCCATAAATAATATTTATGTACATATATATTCATAGTTTTTTTTATTATTATACTTTATTTTGTCTCTCCTGAGAATTTGCTTGATAGGCCGTTAGCAGGTTTACACTCTAAGCCAACGATATTGAATCAAAAATACGTATCCATATGTATTCTCTCGGTTCACGCTTTATCCCGCATATAGCAGGGTAGTCAGAATGGATGATTAACAAGAGTTAGGAATTCAAGACACTCTTTTCCTAGATTTTCGTATAAATTTGGTACATTGCGTTGAGTGGCAGAAATCAACACCGCATTTTGTAGAATGAGAAAATGAGTATAGAGTGGAGATCGAACCCACTATCCTATTGCGCCAATATAGCCACAATTACATGTATTATTTGGTGGTAAATAACAATTTCCAAGAACAATATGTATAGAAGATTGGGTTGATTAGTTTACCCAAGTATAATTTATCAAATAATCTTATTCTCCCCGTAAAGGATTGCGATATAACCTATTATAACACAATACTTAGGTACAAATTGTACTGTGTCCATTAGTTTATAAGTAAACAAAACTTTACGCCCGAGGACAGCCGTGGCGCAAACGCACATAGACCGTGAACGCGGGAAACTATGGGTTCGATTCCCAATCAAAGAAATGAAATATTTAATATTTTTATTTTAACGCTCTAGTGACGACAAAGCATGGCGTTGAGTTTGGCCACTCAGCCCGGAATGTCTCGAAAATTTCGGCGGAAACTGAGGGACGCAGTGTCTTAACACTAGGTTTCCTCTGCCTTGTCTGCTGTACGCGAGGTACAGCGTGAACCTGATTTTAAATTTCTGTCTTTCTGAAGGAAATATAAATAAATTAAAAAATATATTCACTAAAATATACATATTTACGATTTTTGTAGTAATGGTATATATGAAAATAGCTTCAACTGCTTATTACCTGAAACAATTAAAAAAATATTATAAAATAAAAATTTATTAAATATTTCAATTTAAATTAGTTTAGCTTAATATTGCTGAATATCAATTTAATGTATTTAATATACAACTCAAGTTATATTCTTTTAACAGTTTGGGTACTTTTTAGATTTCACGCTCTATCCCACATAGCAGGATAGATAAAGGGATAACAGTGTTAAGACAACCAAAAGATTCTAGTGTAAAGATACACTTTCCTTTGAAACTTAACACCGCGCTTGATCTTCTCACCAGGGCGAGAAAATGTATTTTTCCCCCAATTGGGAATTGAACTTACAACCGTCACGTTCACAGGCAAACGCCGTCTACCCATTACGCCACGACGGCATCTCCGATCGAGATAATGAAAGATATTTACATATAAATACCAAGATTAATATACTATAGATTGAAGTGAAATGAGACAAAGCGGAAACAAGCAATAAATCAGCAAAAGAATGCATATAGATTTTTTTTTTTCATTATAACTCTCGTACTCACACAGCAGTACATTTTCCATTTATCGTTCAACCGACGACTATATATGATATTTTCGTTTTATATTGCATTCCAATTTGTTGGTATCTTACGTGCGTTTCAATTAATATTATATAAACGAATAAAAGTATTTAAAAAATGGCATGAACCAGTACTATATTAAAAAAGGGTTGTTTTTTCTTCCCCCATATAACAATAGGAAGCAGAAGATGCTACAATTGAGACATTCCGTTTTTCATTTTTTTCCCCGGAATCGAGATATTGCGTAATGTGTGGCAGAGTTCAACACTGTGCTTTATAACAGCGGGGAAATTTTTATATGTACATTTCATTTTTTTCGAATTTAAATAACAAAAAATAAAATTAAAAATCAGCTTCACGATGTATCCCGTCTACAGCAAAGGGTACTTAGTGTTAAGACACTCCGACACTTTCCGCCTAATTCTAGACGCATTGCGTGTTGACTGGCGGAACTCACACCAGAGCCTCCGCTCTGCCTCCACACCACAGCGAAGAAATGAAAATATAAATTTAAATAAATATTTCATTTCCTCGAGTGGAAACCCACAACCAGTCTCGTTTACAGTCAAACTTTGTGTCCCTGCGCCACGACTGGCCTCTATTCTTATACTACTTCCACATATACGTATATACAACATATTTTCTACTAAACCATCCACCAACAGTTATTTTAAAAGGATGAATGTGCACATTCAACTGGCTAATAATTGAAGTGGATTGCTTTGAGACCTACTCAACGAACTGCAGTCGTGATGTAACGAACGCGAAGTAAGCTTTATAGAAATTAGTGTTATATTAAATGTGAAAATATCCAAATTGTGCTGTTATGGCTCAATGGAGATCAGCTTTGTGGAAGGTGAAGGTTGTAAGTTGGAATCTTTTTAGGGAAAATTTAATATTTTTATTGCTTTAGTGTGTGGACAACGGTGGCTGAGACTATCGTAGTACAGGGGCATAAGCGTGCGACTGTAATAATGCAATGGTTGTGGGTTCGATTTTACAGTCACACTTTGTGCCCTTGCGCCACGATTGACTTCATTGATTGATTTTTTAATTACTTATTATAATTTAATTTTAAATATAATTTAATTTGTAAATTCTCTTTAATAATTTGTCAAATCCAATCTTGCGTAAACATTAAAGCAGTGTAAAATGAAAGGTGTGTAAACCTAATATAAAATTTAAGGTGAACAGGTAAGGATTATCCGAATACAATTCTCGATACCGTCGGGACCACTCTTTGTCCTGATTACAATACCCACGCCCAATACAAAAGTGGAATACGTTCAAATATTAGAAAAATATATTATATTTTTTTACTTAAATTATTTATATAAACTATTTTTTTTACACGGTAGTTTGACTACTTAACGGATATGACGAAAAATAAATATTACAAAAGTTAAATCAAATGAAAGAGAAAATATGAACTATTTTACTAGAAATTACAAATATATTGGCGTCTTATGTGACAATATTATATATATAACGAATCTCGTTATCTAGTACCTAAGTTGTAAGTAATGAAACCGTACTACGACTCTACCCTTTGAATCAAATCACAACTTGAATTTTCCCACTGAACACATAATATCTCTAAATCGATCTAAAATTGGAGAACGGAGTGTCTTGACACTAGGATACATCTGCAACTCTACTATTTGGATGGACTCTGTACTTGTTATAAAAGAGTAAAAGAAAATTTTGAGTTACCTCCTTTTTATTACCAAAACAGAAATCAATAACACTTTGGCCAATTTGAAAGCTCGATTTGATTTCTTTACAGCGTATAATTTGCGTGCAAGACCTTTTCTACATGGTCACGTTGTAATTTAATCATTAAACCCCAAATGGGGTTCAATGTATAAATATTGAATGATGTTTTCTCTTTAGATTACTTTAGATATTTTACCAAAACATTCAGATAATTTTACTTTACAAGATTAAAACATTGTAATGTTTTTTTGTAGGTGTTAAGCTATCCAAACTATTTATGAATTAAGTTAAAAATGTATTATAGTAGTTAATGTCTGCCATTACATTTAATCAATTAAAAATCGAAAAAAAATAGCAATAAATGCTATTATAACACAATAGTTAAAAACCACTCGTCAGAATCTCCGTTTGTCTGCCTTTCGGATCCATCTTTTAAAAGAACATTCAAATAAAAACCAAATAAGGTGAATAAGTTTTGGGAATGTAATACTTCACACCGATTAAAAGAATATTTCTGGTCCTGGTGTTATAAATTATAAAATAAAAAAATGCAGTTCACGTATCAAAAACAAAAAAACAAATATCATAAAAAATAAATTCATTAAATTGCAGCTTCACATCTCTAAAAACTAAATAAAGAAATCAGCTTCATGCGGTATCCCGCACACAGCAGGGTAGACAGAGGGAACCTAGTGCTAAGACACTCCGTTCCCCACTTTCTGCCGAATTCTGGAGGCATTGCGTGTTAAGTGGCTGAACTCAACGCCGCGCTTAACCTCAACACCAGAGCGTAGAAATGGAAATATAAATTTAAGTAAATATTTCATCTCCTCGAGTGGGTATCGAACCCGCAACCAGTAGGTTTTACAGTCACACCTCGTGCCGCTGCGCCACGACTGGCCTCAAAAACTATCATAACTAAATAATACTCTAAAAACTATCATAGTTATTATTATATAAATTTAATGAAGATTGTTAATTATGCCTAATATTTTTTTTATTTTTCTTTTTATTATTGTTTTAATAGTGAAAGTTTTAATAACAGTGTTTAGTATAATATAAAATTAAAATTAATATTAAATGTTGGCAAGCGGAAAGTTAGAAAAAGTGAAAAAAAGGGACGCAATACAGAATTATTAAATAATAAATAAAATCAGGTTCACGCACGCTGTATCACGCACACAGCAGGGTGGGCAGTGGTAACCTAGTGTTAAGACACTCCGTTCCCCACTTTCTGCCGAATTTTGCAGGCATTGTATGTTGAGTGGCGGAATTCAACGCCGGTCTTTGCCTCGACACCAGACCGAATAAATGAAAATATAGATTGAAATAAAAATTTCATCTCCTCAAGTGGGGATCGAACCCACGACCAGTCCATTTTACAATCACACTTTATGACCCTGCGCCACGACTGGCCTCTGCTGGTTATTAAATAAAAAAACCACATCGTTCGAGCGAACGAAGCCACAGGTGAATTGCTAGTATTTTATAAAATTTTATTTATAAAGTAAATATAATATATTTTATATAAAATAAAATAACGATTTAACAATAAAAATATTTTAATACTTTCCTTTAAGCAAAGTACAACGAGTACTGACTGTTCCACTTTCTAGGGCGAATTTATTACACCAAGGGCCAGTTCAACTGGTTTTGTAGCGTAAGGCAAGTCAAAGCATTGTTTACAGAACAGGGTACTATTAGAAGAAATAAGAAGTTCTTTGATGTTCCCAATTCACGCTAAGTTGGAAACTTTTATTTGTAACTGTGAAACTAATGTTTTTTATTTTATTATTTTAATTAGTTTTTTTTCTTTTGTTCATATATTGCACTATTATTTAATTCATGCGAAATTTAGAAAAGGAGGTCAGTCGTGGCGTAGCTTCATGAAGTGTGACTGTAAAACCGACTGGTTGTGGGTCCGATCCCCACTCGAGGAGATGAAATATTTACTTAAATTTATATTTCCATTTCTTCGCTCTGGTGTCGAGGCTGGTGGAAGCGCGGCGTTGAGTTATGCCACTCAACACGCAATGCCTCCAGAATTCGGCAGAAAGTAGGGAACGGAGTGTCTTAACACTAGGTTCCCTCTGCTACCTGCTGTGTGCGGAATACAGCGTGAAGCTGAAATTTAAAAAACTTGTAAATAACACAATTATTTGATGTAATAAATACAAATACGAGCAATTTTTGAAATATTTTATATTTTTGAAAGTTTTAATTATGCTTGTAATTTTAAAAATCAAGTTTGAAAAAATTTAAAATTTTAATTATGCTTGTAATTTTGAAATCAGTCAAAATATATAAAACTGTCATAAAAGAAAATAAAATGTAAATTTCTAGCACAGTACAAAATTATTTTAAAATTTTAGCTTACATCGAAATCGAGATTAATTTTTCATTGGCATCTTATCCGACGATACAGCTTCGTTTATCTAGTACGTGATCGTCTTACTAATTTAACACTATATCCTTGAACAAAGATTAGAAGCTATCTGCTCTCAGTGCAAAACAGATTTCACGCTTAATTAGCACTAGAAGACAGCATTTATACTGATTTACAAAATAGCTCACTTCTTCTGGTCTAAGTATTTTAAGTTAAAACGGTGATTTAGAAAATTAATTCACTTAATGAAGGCCAAATTCTATAAATATTATATTAATTGAGGCCTGTCGTGGCGCAGCGGCACGAAGTGTGACTATAAAACCGACTGGTTGTAAGTTCGATCCTCATTCGAGGAGATGAAATATTCACTTAAATTTATATTTCCATTTCTTCGCTCTGGTGTCGAGGTTAAGCGCGACGTTGAGTTCTGCCACTCAACACGCAATGCCTCCAGAATTCGGCAGTAAATGGGGAACGGAGGAACACTAGGTTCCCTCTGCCTACTCTGCTGTGTGCAGGAAATTCTATTAATCTTACATTCTAAATATGAAAACTTGTGAGGATGGATATTTGTCAAACTTTCACGCAAAAACTACTGAACAGATTTAGATGAGACTTTTTAGTAACATAGCTTATACATTAAGCGGACGAAGCCACTTTTGGCTAGCTAGTCTTCTATATACATATGTAAGACATTTCTATTACCGAGTGACCGACAGACAACGCACAGGCAAAAGTACTGGATCTATATAGTAGATTTTTTTCATGTAGGTAGGTTGACCAATTTAAGGGAAAACTAAGAAAGGATTTCTCGAAATTTATACGAGAACGGAAATAAATGAAGCTTACCATTTTACATTTTAAAGTTCAGGCAAACAAAGTTGTGGGTGACGACTAGTTGCTTTTAAAAGTGTTTGCACTTTTGCAGAAGAAAATGCAGTCAGCATTTTGAAGAGAAAATTGTTGATACATCACTATCGACTCCATTCACCATTTCTCACTTATTGTACGAATATTCCGTATAAATGGAATAATGAATGGCTAAACCCACGTCACTTTTACCAAGCTAAAGCTCGGCTTACATAAAAATTGTAATCATTTCGTATCTTAAATTCATAAAACTCAAAGGTAACGCACCGCGAAAGCCCCTTTAGACGCACTGGATGTTCATGCGAAATAAAAAAACTATTATTAACCTAGGTTAAGCAAGCAAGTACTAACAATTCTTTTTTTTTATAATATGGACCAAAAGTCCCACTTTCCGCCGAATTTTGGAGGCATTGCCTGCTAAGTGGCGGAACTCAACGCCGCGCTTTGCCTCGACACCAGAGCGAAGAAATAAAAATATAAATGAAAATAAATATTTCACTTCCTCTAGTGGGGTCGAACCCACGAGGCACAAAGTGTGAATTGACCGGTTGGTCGATTCACACTTTGTGCCTCTGCGCCACGACTGGCCTCAAAAGTTTATTGTTATTACTATAAAAGGAAAATTGTATTTAGAAATTTTAGAACTTTAAACAAATTTAAAAGTTTGAACTAGTCAGGCTCAAACGAAACAAAAAAAATAAGGTCGAATTCAAACAAATTACGCGTCGCCGATCACGCTGGACTCTGATATATTCCTAGATAGGACTTGGTATATATTACAAGGGTATCTTACTACGACATTATCTGAGGGCCTTGAGACAAAGGATGTTAAAAATGGCCGGAGAGCAGAAATAGATCTACGTTATTGTAGGACACTTGGAATGTGATTGAACACTTTACTTTTGGTCTTAGATATTTGTATTGTATAGAATAATTTTGGAAATTTTGATTTTGATATAATTATAAAGATTATACGGAATATGGAGAGAGTTTATTAGGTTCAAGGATTAGCTGGTGGAAGTTGTTATGGAAATAATTTAACATATAAAATCACTTTAATAGGGCTGATAATGTGTCACCGTAAGTCCACTTTGGCAAAGAAATATTTTTATTTTCCAGTTCTGGCTCGACAATACGCGCTGTGGTTATTCGTCACTCAATACGCAATATCTTAAATTGAGACGGAAAGCGGAGAACGTAGTATCTTTTTACTAGGTTCTTTCTATCACTTGCTACTTACAATGTACAGGAGAAAATCACATTAATAATGCTTCCGTTTCCATATTTCAATTTTGCCTCTTCCGAGAGCAGAACCTGTACACAACTGTCCCAAATTAAAATACCAAAAAGACTTAAATATCAAAAGACCATCTTAATTAAAAACAACACTACAATTACATCCTTTAATATATATTCCGAGGAGAACTCAGACACTGACGAAACGATTCGATTAAGGTAATGTCTGAGCAAATGCAATAGTCATTTGGGTAGTGTCTGGTAAATGCATGCTATTTAAACGTTTGCAGTGTAACGTATCTCAGGCCACAAATTTGCAGCCTAATGTACGTGTAAAAATTTATAGAGCGAACAGAGTACGATGGGTACCTATCTCTTGTTTTGCTTCTTGGTGTTTGGCTGAAATGATTTATACGTTTTGGGACACACTTTTAGGATGTTTACTAGCTTTTACTTTCGACTTCACCTGTGTTTCCAAATATAAATAGTAAGTAAGAGTTGTGTATGAAACGTAAGTATATGTCCTACTATTCCGCATAGAGCAGGGTAGGCAGAGGGAACCTAGTTTTTTTTTTTAATTTTAATTCTTACTTACACTACAGACTTATGGTCCCTACTTTTTGTTACTTTTACATTTCTTTTTATACTATTTCTATAGATATTACCTAGAACTAGACTTATGTTATTACATACATATACTTCTATATTTATACAATATCTGCTTAAGACAGTTGAACCTAGTATTAAGACATTCCGTCCCCCACTTTCCACCGAATTTTTCGAGGTATTGCGTGTTGAGTGGCGAAAAGAGAGCTTGGTGCCAGAGCGAAGATATGGAAATATAAATATAAATAAATGTTTAATTTCCTCGAATGGAGATCAAGCTCTCAACCAGTAGCATTCACAGTCACACTTTGTACGTCTACGCCACGAGTCGGCTCACATACATATTACTATAATACATGTAATGTGTCATACATTCTAAATGTCCGAGGTAACTCCGCAGGTTCAATGGGTTATATCGAAGCCGTAACATTATGTAATATAACCTATAGGTAGCCTTCCTCGATAAAGAGGGTATCCAATACAAAAAATTACACTGCGTTCTATCAAACAAACTTTGTAGTATTAGTATAAATATAGGTTTTTATCTTTCATATCTGATCCCTAGTAGGTAATTTTTGACTCGTTGGTAATTCGAATTTAAAGTAATAATAAATAGTAGTAATAATAGATCGATTTTAAAGTAATTGTAGATGCTTAATCTAGCTTATTCATTTCATATGCACCTTTCGTAATCTACATCTTATAATTATATACGAACAAAAAGTCAATATTCAATGTTTCTTTTAAAAATCATAATTGGGTTCTACATCGAACCCGCTACCTACGATATATTAGTACGTAAAATAAATAAATCAAATAAATCAGCTTCACGCTGTATCCCGCACACAGCAGGGTAGGCAGAGGGAACCTAGTGTTAAGACACTCCGTTCCCCACTTTCTGCCGAATTCTGGAGGCATTGCGTGTTGAGTGGCAGAACTCAACGCCGCGCTTTGCCTCGACACCAGAGCGAAGAAATGAAAATATAAATTTAAAATAAATATTTCATCTCCTCGAGTGGGGACCGAATCCACAACCAGTAGGTTTTACAGTCACCCTGTACCCCTGCGCCACGACTGGCCTATTAGTACGTAAAATTGTTATAATTTATGATCACTAAGTTACATTTAGTATGGTGTATCTACAATTTCACTTGTGTGCGACAAATCATGTTGTATTGTTCCATTTGCGTTTTATCACACGGCGTCAGGCAGCTTTTAGGGAAATAAATTCCACTGCGTTACACGACTAATAACTTTAATATCGATGACTTTTTATTATTTCGATTTTTAGACATTTAAATTTAAGGATCTTTAACCAAATTAAGTCGTCGAGGCAAAGCGCGGCGTTGAGTTTCTCCACTCAACACGTAATGCCTCCAGAATTCGGCAGAAAGTAGGGAACGGAATGTGTTAACCCTAGGTTCCCTATGCCTAACCTGCTGTGTGCGGGATACAGCGTGAAGCTAAAAAAACACAAATTAAACTATTTGTACCGCTACTAGTACTATACGCGTGCAGTTCAGTTCAGTTCTTAGTTTATGTCATTTCGAGCGTGCCAGTTGAGCACTAATCACTTCGCCAATGTCACGTTGTATGGAGAAGATAGGTAGGACATTTTACGGTAAAAAGAAACAATACAATAGAGTCTACGCGTAACCAACGACTACAGCAAAGTATTCGAAACTTCAAATTTCATAAAAATATATAATACTGAAATATACATGATTTATTATTTATTTGCTTATATTAAACAGGCTTACGTATTTATTTGCTTATATAGTTGTATATTCTTATCACTATCAACTAATATGAAAACGTGTTGGCCATTCACATCTTTAAAATGGACGCAAAGAGTAAAATGGAAAACACCTTTAACAGAGTAATATTTACCTATAATATATTCCAAAATATATACATAAATACATCTATCTAGCTAGCTAGCTATTACACAAAAATTAATTTTAGTTCTAACCTAAACCACAATTTTAACCGTTTTCCCATATTATTTTAAATTGTTATTCACGATCTGACCAATGCATTAAATTTCATCAACAAATATTAATAATTTAAACGTCAATATATTGGTTTATAGATGCCTTTAATTAATAGCACATATTGGCCCAATATATTTAATTAAGACTGAAAGCTGGATAAGTACGTGCTACGAAATATTAAAATTTTACAATAATTGCTTACCTGTCTCTCGTGTATGGGTTTTAAAAATAGGTTAAAATGCAATTCAGCGATTTAATATGAGATTTTTAAACGTAATAAAATATTATAAGTACAGTAAAAGAGTCGTATTTCAAACATATATTTTTTCAGTTTCGGGTTGTATCCTAGGGCATTCATATATCAGGGTAGGCAGAGGAAACCGTTACTCACTTTCCATCAATTTATTGAGGCAGTGAGAGTTGGGTGGCGGAACTCATTCCCTTACTTTGACCTTTATTTGCGAATTCATAATTATTGCATGAAAAATGGCTTTAATCTACATTCATTACGTACATTCTTCACTTTTAAAACATATAAACACGTTACTAAGGACTATGTAAAATCACAAAAATATTACGCGTATAACTCAATACACAGCGGCAGTATCGACACACCTCACTATTATTACTAATTAAAGTAACTTGACTAGTACTTGAGTCAAGAATAATAAGTATATTTTCTTAAATATTATCCTTCAAAATAACAATCAAAATATTGTTTATTACAAAAACTTTTGGATCAGATTAAATTGTCAGTAATGTCAGTCTAACAGAAAGCTACCACCCATGCATACCCAAAAAAGCATGATCTCAATTGGACCACGTGAGCATCACGCTGGAGGTATCTCTTGCAATCGTTTTGTGCCGTGTAATCCCGGCCTAGAATAGGATCATCCTGGTACTGGTGGTGTCGTAAGAGGTGACTAAAGTACTTGTGGTAGAGTCACGTCGCCAGCAATGGCAACATGCATGGGCAGACTCGACCGGATCATTACCACCCCCAGCATTTAAAACCGGCGTTAAGTAGTGGCTTTATGCCACTGCGTTTCGCATCAGGTAATGCCGGGCTCCGGCGCCCAACCCACCTTGTCAGCCGGCAACGCACCTGTAGCTCCTCTGGTATTGCACGGGTTCGTGGGCGGCGGAAGTCACTTACCGGCAGGTGACCCGAACGCTCGTTTGCCTTGTCTTTTCCATAAAAAAAAAATCACTTGGTTCACACATAATTATACATCCAAACAAAATTATTTCTTTCATACAAAAATACCACTTTTTTGCGGCTTATGCAACTGAGGTGGTTTTATATTCATTCCATTGTTCTATACGATATATCTATCACTCGAACAAAAAACGTCAGTTGTGAAAACGATTGTTATATTTCAAGTACTGTTCGCATATAAAACAAAAGCATTTAATATTTTTAAATGTTTTCATTTTCGTTGCAATTTCGATATTTTATACTTATATGGATTTTAATTTATTTTTAATTTTTAATAAAGAATCAATTGCATATTATATATTATGTATGAAAGTTGACCTTGATGCTGTATTAAAAGCAATTCCTTTTCTTCTCGTTCTGACTTAAGACTTCACCAAATCTATATTGACTTAAGTAAAATTATCAACGTACTGAATATGACATAAAAAACATGCAAATTTTGTGTAATTTTTTATTGAATTAGATTTTTCGGTGACAGCCAATCTTCGCTGTTGTAAAATCTTTTTTAAATGAATTTCTGTGTTTTATAATTTATTAAACAGTTTATTTCCGTTGAACAGTAAATAACTTAGTACCAGAGCGAAGAAATGAAAATATTAATAAATAATATTTCATTCCCCTTGTAGCGATCGAACTCATAACCGTCGCGTACATACCCTTACTGCTGTACTTACCCTACATACCCTTGTGCCCCTGCGCCACGACAGCCTCTATTACCTCATATTTAGTTTCTAATAGTAATAAACGTTGTAAGCGGTGATAGAAATTACGAGAACTGACCTATAAGGGCAACCACACTGTAATCACCGTCCACGACATGTACACACAAACGTACAAAGCTATTAGATGCTGACGTCTCATAATATTAGCTGTCAATGTCTAACAAAATATATCTACTTGGAATGTATATATGTAGATACATGATATAACCTTTTTTGTTTGATTTGTAATTGTTATTGCCAGTAAATTATGATTATAATTATAATTATGATTAACCTAGTCTTTAATAGGTATACCTACTTTTAAATTTTAACTACCTGTTTGACTGAGCCCAAGGGGTTAAGTTCCACCACTCAAAAAATGGACATAAAGTGGAAATCGGAGTGTCTCAACACTATGAATGTGGGAAAACCCAAATATCAAGATTTGCCTTTTGGCAGAAATATGTATTTTTAATCTAAGAATTTCATTTGTTTATTGCCGTGTTTGACTTTTTAAATAAAAAAACGTGAATACCAACACATAGCAGTGCATTTCTTTTTCAAAGTATAAACAACTACAAAAAAAAAATTAATTTTAGAACTACAATATCCAGGCACGTTAAAGGACAATGTGAGAGTAATCGCTGCTATATAATATTATAGAAGAAACACTTATTTTAGCCTGATTTAAATCTCTCAAACGAATTTGAATTTCAAATATGTCTCTTCATTAGTTTTACGCGGGCGGTTCCATAAAATTAGAATAATGCTGCCATAAATCGCTTAACTTATATTTTCGTCACGTTTTTTTTTTGACAAAAATCTTACACACACATATGTTACTAAATTAAAAAAAAAATATATACATAAAAAAAATTAAATTAAATTAGCTTCACGCTGTATCCCGCACACAGCAGGGTAGGCAGAGGGAACCTAGTGTTAAGACACTTCGTTCCCCACTTTCTGCCGAATTCTGAAGGCATTGCGTGTTGAGTGGCAGAACTCAACGCCGCGCTTAACCTCGACACCAGAGCGAAGAAATGGAAATATAAATTTAAGTAAATATTTCATCGCCTCGAGTGGGGATCGAACCCACAATCAGTCGGTTTTGCAGTCACACCTCGTGCCGCTGCGCCACGACCGGCCTCCAATTATATACATCATATATTATATTCATTAATTATTTCATTCAAGATGGAGGGAACCTATTAATTATTAAGATACTCAGTTCTTCACGAACTGTAACATTTTCGAGTCATTGCGTGTTAAGTGGGGAAACTCAATGCCACTCTTTGCCCAAAACGGAGAAGGCAGACACAACCTAATGATCTGGACTTTCCTCGCATTCTTCCCTTCCTAACACGCTTCAGTTTATGTAACGTGACCTAATTGCTGAAACTATGACTATCATGCTACCATAATTGGTTATTATTGAAATTAGTACAAATTAAGTTGTAAATTATTTAAATGAAACTATCCTTACAATCTATCTGTAATTCATTCTAAATATTATGAAAAGAAGTATTTTAACATGTTTTTAGCAAGTTATTTAAGATTTAATACTAACGCGTTTTGGATAATATTATAAAATATATTATACATATAAGATTTTTTTAGTTTACGCCATATCCCGCACATAGCAGGGTAGGCAGAGGGAACCTGGGAATCTAGTCCCCGTTCTCTTTAAGAGACCTTCCGTTCCCCATTTCCACCGAAATCTGAAGGAATTTACCCCTACCCCTGCGCCACGAATCTCCTCTCCATTTAAAAAGTAACAACTACAATACACCACAACATCACAACATCACACACTCTAACTCACCTAATTAAACTTATATCCCATACAAATAAAATAGAAAAGTCATCAATTGAAACATAAAACAAAAGGGATTCCCATAGTAATTAACAAAGAACCATTTATACCTATAAAACATCTAATTGGTACCTATATATGTGGCAATAAAAGGAAATAAGACGCACCCCTGGCTATACCATCGAGCAAAAATTCACCCAGCAATCTGGACGTGAAATTTATAGCACCACATAAAATGTGGGATGCTTCCGAGGCTAAAAGCGCGAGAACGTTTGTAGTTCTTTACGAGGACGTACATACTAGTATGTACCTATTAACATGGTGTTTTAGCAATATTTTTATGTAATTTCAAGTGGTTTTGTTGAAATATTTACTTAAATTTATATTTCCATTTCCTCGCTCTGGTGTCGAGGCAAAGCGCGGCGTTGAGTTCTGCCACTCAACACGCAATGCCTCCAGAATTCGGCAGAAAGTGGGGAACGAAGTGTCTTAACACTAAGTTCCCTCTGCCTACCCTGCTGTGTACGGGTTACAGCGTGAAGCTGATTGATTGATCAAGTGGTATTGTTTTGTTTAGGGTTGGTAGTCGTGAGTTCGATTCGAGTGATATTAAGATAGGTTAACGCTGTATCTCGAAAATAGTAGGGTAGGCAGAGGGAATCTAGTGCTAAGAAACACTGTTCGGATAATATGGAAATAGTTAATGTCACCGAAAGAAAATCGAACTCGTAACTATCACGTTTTCAGTCAAAACTTATGACGCTACGCCACGACGACCTTGATAAACAGAAATTAACATTTGTGAAGAGATTGTGCCTTCTATCTCATATTTATTTAAAAGCCTTTTTCCACTTTTCTTTTTCCACTTTTCTTCATTTTCGCTTCATTGCGTATTTAGTGGCGGAACTCAACGCCACAATATAACCATGTGAATTTCCGCTTTATAATAATTTACTTGATTATAGACATGCCCCTAAGTAGAAATCTATAATTACTGTCTAGACTGTTAGACACGGTCAGATGGCGCCAGTATAATAACTAAGTGATAAAAACTATTAATGTACACAAAAAGAAATATTATAAATTAAATAACATTCTGTAGGTGACACTAGATATTAGGTACACGTGAAGTTCTCATACATAATATTTAATTACATAAAATATATATAAAAATTAAGAAATTTGTCATTAGGAAAAATTAGCAAAAAATTTAAAGTAAAATCTTATTGGCCTTCAATTCTTGACATTTTGACCTGTTGTCGTCGTAGTTTTTGTTAATAAATACCTGATCAGCCTTGACCAACTTAGAATATATTATGTTGTGTAAAATGTTGCTTTTGCGGTGTATAAAATAATATTAAACACTTTGTATAGAAAAAACAACAACTAAAAGTTCTTTTCTCCATATAACAGCATAAGTAAAGGGAAGTTAGTGTTGAAACTCGTTGTTCTTCACTATCGAAACTCAACCACGCGTCTTCTATTGGGGACGGAAAATTAAAACAATAAACCATAATCATCCTCCCGTGTAGGGATTGAATCCAAAACAGTCGCGTTTGCAATCTGATGAAAACCCAATAAAATATATTTATATTGCAAAGAGTATAAATAAACAAATTTAAGCAAAAATACTAATACTGTAAGAAATATAAACAGTAAGAAATTAAACAAAAAAAAGCTACTGTTAACACAAAATGCCAAAAAGTCATCAGAAAAACGCTCATTCTAATACAAGCAAGCAGCTATAATAGAAATTAAAAACAATTGTATTAAACATAAAAATTTCAATATCCCAAGAATCGTATAATAGTATTCGAATCTCGGACTCCATTTTCTTAGTACTTATCCAATTTGCACTTAATAGCTGGAAAGTTTCGTATGAAACGTTAAGAAGAAACTGGAATTTTAACTTGGACTGCATTCAACAGGACACTCTAAATGCGATCTAAAACTTTAAATACTTTGTACATTTTACATAAGCTCAAGTACTCCGGAAAGCTGTAATGAAGTAGTTTCTTTTCAAATAAAAATAAACTGTCTTAAAAAAGCTGATAGTTTTTTGGTGCTGCTATTACTTTTAATTTTTTACTAAACTGTATATTTTTTTCAATTTCTCCATTTAAAACAGTTATGCAGTTTTACACTGAAGAAACGGTCTATTTGTAAACTGCGATGGTTGTGGGTTCGATTCATATTGGAGAGAATTTCATTATATTAAAAGTTAATTTTTGTTTACCCTCTCTGATCTCTGTTAGGAATATCTTTAATAATGGGTGAAAAATAAGGAACAGTATGTCTTACAGTAGGTTTTATAATAATAAAAAAGCTTTTTATTTTACATAAAAAATTTAGAATTTAGTATTTAAATGTAGTAGAGAACAAAAGTCATTCTACAGCCAATTTCCTACAATTTTCAAGTTGGCAACACGTGAATATTGTACCAGTTCCACTGTTCCACGTGAACAAGCGGTTAACGGCTAGCGGAGATAAAGGCAATGTATCCTTAGAGTAGACTAGAAAAGGTATATTTATTTTTTACTATAGAAAATTACCTTTCTAGATAAAATTTTTAAATAATTATGTAAGTTTTTTTTAACTGCCAACTGTTACTTTAAATATCTCAAAATATGTAGTTAATACAGAAATAAATATTTACCAAAAACATAATAAACATAATATCAAACTGTATTATTCCTTCTCCTTAAAAGGAAAAGCAAAATATTTTCAAAAAACTATAAAACAAGCAAGAATACTTACTAATATTATGTGTGCTGAACGATACCAAAACCAACTATATCTCCTCAAAGTCAAAAAGAAGACAACTTACTCATAAAACTAGAATCCTTTGACACGACGAAATACACGTTGCTATAGTATCATATACCTACTCAAATTTCTCATTATATAAAGATGTGTATTGTTAAACTTATATGTAGTTAGTATGTGTCGTATTTATCTAATTTATTTAATGTATTAACTTTCCGCTCTCCTTTTCTATTTAAAATGTAACTGCGCCAAATTTCTTACTCTTTCGTCCGCATAAGTTTCATAAAAAGAGGAACATGATAAGACACTCCGTTCCCCACTTTCCGCTTAATTTTCGAGGCATTGCGTGTTGAGCAGAACTCGACGCCGGACTTTTGTCTTGGTGCCAGAGAGAACAAATGAAAATATTCAGAAATAATAATTCACTCCCTCGAGCGGGAATCGAACCCACAATCGTTACGCTTCAATCACACTCTTGTGGACCTGCACCACGACTCTAAGCATGTTTAATTTTAAAATTTTACTTTTATTATTAATATATAAATTAGTAAATAGTACCATTTCTACACGAGTTCACACTCTGCGGCTGTAACTTAGAAGGGATGTTAACATACCCTTATCATGTGCAACAAATCTGCACAATTGACCCCACGAATGCAGTTTCCATACCATTTGCTTTTTCCATCCCCCAAGCAATTCTATTGAGAATAAAAATTGCAGTAACATTTAAAACGCCGCTTTGTTGGGAACTACTGACATTTACGTATAATTCTTAAAGAACTACTGTTTGAGACGTTTTAAATAACTTTTTTAATGTAGTTACAAAGAGTACGAGATGTGGA
Organism: Heliconius hermathena; assembly: GCA_013403705.1. Taxonomy (NCBI): domain Eukaryota; kingdom Metazoa; phylum Arthropoda; class Insecta; order Lepidoptera; family Nymphalidae; genus Heliconius; species Heliconius hermathena. The sequence goes on along the minus strand of JAAIXJ010000054.1, from coordinate 513,319 downwards.
TTGAAACAGTTTGGAATAGTATATTTTTTTTTATTCAAATTTTACTTTACTATGTTTTAAAACTCAATTTGCGAGTAAATAATTTGACATGTATTTAACTGTCATTTCGTGTAGATTGGAGCTGGGAATAAAAATATAGCAAAAATCTTTCTATGATATTTAACGAAACAAAATATTATAGTCACAAATTTAATTATATGGAAAAGTAATAAAATAATAGAGGCTGGTCGTGGTGCAGGTACACAGGCGTGCGTCTGTGAGCGAGACAGGTTATGGTTCGATTCCTACTCGAGGGCATAAAATATTTCGGCGGATACAAAATTGGGCTTAAGCATTAAACTAGTTTAATGATGATAAAAACAAAAGAAGAGTTGACCTTTACATATCAAAAGTAATGAAGGAAAAAAATGACCTCTCAAGTTCTTTTATGAATCTTCACAAAATTTAAATAAAAAAGGCAACAAAATTATCCTAAAACATACAAACATTAAAAAGTATAATATTTAAAAAAAATAAGCTTCGTGCTGTATCCCACACACAGCAGAGTAAAGGGAACCTAGTATTTATATCAGTATAACAACACTCTATTCTACATTTTTCGTCCATATCTGGCATTGTATGTTGAGTGGCGGAACTCGACGCCGCACTTTGCCTCGACATCAGAGCGAAGAAATGAAAATATAAATTTAAATAAATATTTAATTTCCTCTAGTGCCCCAGTGCCACGACTGGCCTTAGTGTTTGAAAAAGAAGAATGTCTCGAAAATAGTCGTAACTTACTTACATTTATATCTCGGATGTGAAAAAATAAGAACCTGTTAAGAGCATCCCGTTTTACTGGCCCACATTGCTCACCACTTAAGAATTTTTTCCTAGAATTATATACATTACAAATAATCCGGTTCTTAAAGGATTCAATGAAGGATAGATTATATATAGCTGTTTCTTAAATCAAGTTATATTCTCATTGAATCTGGTATTTAATTATTAAATAATGTAGAATTTACTCAATATTGCTTTAATTAAAGATTTTTTAATGTAATTAATAACTTTTTAATTTGAACAAGCTATCTATTTCACTAAATTATGTGAATAGGTTATGTAAAGAACTCGCTTAAACGTCGTTTAAGGCAGGTTTCCACCGCGAACGGACCCATTAAGGACAATGTTGAGCTCGCAAGAGTAAAATGCTAAAATCAATAAATAGGCGGAGAAAAAATGTGTATGCCTCTATTGTTTAACAAAATCGATTAAATTCTAGAAAAAAAATGCTCTTAACGTAATATAATTGTGGCTACTGTTATCTTACAGTTATCTTAGATAGAATGTTATATGTAGGTTTTGAACCTACCACGTAGACAATATTAAAATAAACAGAAATATTTCTATACCTTGTATTATATAAAGAAAGCTGAATTAGGATTCTCCATCCAAAATACAATATCACCAAAAAACTGAAAAATAAGAATCACAAAAATGTATATCAGTGACTTATATTCAAAAAATTAAATTATATAAAAAAAACTTTGCAGGTAAAAATAATAAAGGGAATATATTAAACTCTGCATATTTATCTAGTATAGTAAACTAATCCCATTAAGATCAGCCTTCATATCAATTACTACGGCTCCACTTTCATTACAATTAGAAACAATTTCCAAGTATTATTATAGCCACTAATAATCTCACAATATTACTTGGTTGTAAACTTTGAATTGCATTAATAAAATCTGTGAACATATAAATTTTATTTAATAAAATACGTATTAAATCTAGGCCGACCGTATTTGAGGCCGTCGTGGCGCAGGGGCACAAGGGTGTGACTGTAACGCAACCGTTGTGGGTTCGATCCTCACTCGAGAAAATGAAATATTTAAATTTATATTTCTATTTCTTCGCTCTGGCGTCGAGGCAGAAATCGGCGTTGAGTTCCGCCACTCAACACGCAATGCCTTCAAAATTCTGCGGAAAGTGGGGAACGGAGTGCCTTAACACCAGGTTACCTCTGCTTACTGTGTGCGGGATACAGCGTGAAGCTGATTATATTTTCATTTCTTCGCTCTGGCACCAAGACAAAAAACCGGCGTTGAGTTCCGCCACTCAACACGCAATCCCTTGAAAAATTCGACGGAAAGTGGGGAACGGAGTGTTAACACTACGTTCCCTCTACGTACTCTGGCTATTTGCAGGATACAGCGTGAAGCTGATATATTAAATCTAATAAAAGCCGGTAATTGTCAGAACAATAGATGAATATTTTAGTATTGGAAAGCGTCGTGGGCGCAACTAGCACCTGTCTCGACGCACCTTTCATGTTTGCATTGAGTAAGGCGCGTTTACATACGAAATTACCATATTATTTTACTATATATCATATAGTACGAAGGGAACCCAGTGTACCCTTTGTTGTACTTAGTTTATTCTTCACTTTCCGTCCGATCTGATTATAAATTGTTTTAGTCAGAAGTATGGAACAATATAGATTCACCTCCTTTAGAGTCGAGGTAGCTTCCTATAGGACTGACGCAACTGACATTTCTATATTACTTGATAATTCAAATGTACTTGTAATGTCCTTATTTAATAAATTATTAATATATTTTGATACGTGACGCCGCTCCCAATTGACATTTAAATGTAATCATTTTGTAGTTTTTATTTCTTCTTTTTTTATTCCTTCTGTCTCTTTCCCCTTCTTTTTCTTATATATAAATTGACTAATTTAAACAAATCCTTTTAAAATCTAAATTAAAACAAGAAAAACAAAATCTACAATTAAAACAATAAACTAATTAAGTGTCCCAGTCTGTAAACCCCTTACAACTTTACGTAACAATTATGTCTTTCGTTTGTACCGGCGCGTCCATTGTTGCAAATTGAATGGGATAACGGTTCAAATCCGGTTTTTTCTTTAAGCGAAAACGTTTAACGTAAACAAAAAGTTATATTTAGAAACATAAATATTACAACATATCTTTCTTTAGATCACTATTTTACTAAATAGTTTTATGCTATTTATATGTAAAAGTGATTTTTATAAGGTAGATTAAATGTTAAAAGGCTTATCAGTTGAGTAACAATGAAATAAATAGGAAATCTAAATAATTAATGTGCTTAACAGAACTAGCAAATTGTGAGTTTAATCCCTTTTAGAGATACTGCTTTCAAAAAAAAAAGTATTATCAAAATAGGCGCACCCAGTCAAAAGTTCTGAAGTAACAAACATAAAAAAAATACTGTCGAACTGACAACGTCCTCCTTTTACAGAAATCGGTTAAAAAGGAAGACAAAATGCATAATTTAGCAAATTATTCATGACTAAAATTTACCAAAATATTCCACAGAAACCGTCAAGGATCACCTTTCATGAATATATCAAGTATTATTATACAGTCGCATTCCTCAACGAAAGTGTATGTCAAATATCTAAGAAATTCTCTATGACCTTACTGAAATAACTTTAGTTAATGGACGTAATATACAAACTAAATGTAAAAAATTTAAAAGGTTTTCAGGGTTGACTGTAAGCAGATCCCGGTTGGGAGTTCGATTCTCACTCGAGAAATAAAATATTTTCCTTTTTTCGCTCTGGTAACGAGATAAAGCGAGGTGTTGAATTTTGAGACACTACCATTTCCCACTTTTAATATAAAGTTTAGAACCATTGCGTGTTGATTGGCGGAACTCAACGCCAACGCCGCCGTGGCGCAACTCTGCCTCGTTACCAGAGCGAGGAAAAGAAAGCATTACATTTTCCAGTCCCCCAAATCAGAATCAAACCCCTGCGCCCCCCGTATACATATCTGCTTCTTAATAAAAACAACATTCAATACAATAGCTTTCATATATCCATAGTTGCATAACATAATTCACGTCCACAACAACAAACGCTTGTAATGTATAGGAGTGTGACACCTGTCGGCCTAGTTATTTGGCTTTGCTTGAGCTGATCAAATGTGGGTTGGCGATAACACAACGTTCGTACCAAATATGCTTTTAGGTAATGTGAACAGAGAATAAATTAGTTTGTTTATTTTTATGTTATTTTTATAATAAATATTCTATTTCTCATATTAATTCCTCCTCCAGGAGGCGCGGGTTCGAGTCCCGTACGTTTCCTAAATAAAGTATTTTGCTTTCCTAAGTGTGGATTAACACTTTAAAATTGTTAAAAATATTCTATTTCTAAATTGGACATTTTATATACGTTTATGTATCATATGTACATTACTGCACTCTTAGTTTTTTTTGTGGTCTTTGATTTCGACAAATGTTGAAAATATCTATATTGTATAATCCTATTACATATAGAAAGACTATTGTTGTATCGTGTTGTGGATAATAAAATAATAATAGTAATAAATAGTGGTATGGTGTGTAGTGGTTGAGAGAAGTGAAGTGTCTGTCTAAATCACTGGTTGCCAACCAGTGGTCCGCGGACCACCAGAGGTCCGTAGAAGCCTAAATATGGTCCGCGAACGATTTTAATTTTATGACTGGGAATGGTAAGGCGAAGTTTTTGTTTGATTATCACAGTAAATTTTTATCATACCTACATGTATAGTGGTCCCTGCTACCAAGAATAATATAAAAGAGGTCCTTGATCAAGAAAAGGTTGGGAACTCCTGGTCTAAATTGTGTGGTTTTAATTTTCACATAAGGCAATGTCTTTATTTACCAAATTTAACAAATACTATACAAAATTAATGAATCCCTAGTTACGATCATACAGAGCTCGATGGTAGTAAGTTTATGTATGTGTAGTATAATTATCTTTCTTATTATACCTGATCCATATAAAATTAGTGTTTTTGACATCCCTAGACCTTTTTTGATGTACAGATAAATAATATTAACCTTCAACTAATTTTAACAATCGAATAGGAATACTATAGTGTTTAAAAAATCGATTACGAGGCTCACAATCGTGTGTTATATGGCCTTATTAGCCGTAAGGCACTCGTGATGTCAAAATTATTCGCGATGCATTCCAGAGCACGGACAACGATAGTTTTTGAAAGGAAGGTCGATATTTATCTGTTATTGTGTGGGATTATATATATTTATTTATTTATTTATTTGTATTTTATATCAAAGTGGTAAGTAAGTATTCTTTATTAATCAGCTTCACGCTATATTTCGCACACAGTAGGGTAGGCAGAGGGAACCTAGTGGTAAGGCACTCCGTTCCCCACTTTCTGCCGAAACACTTTCTGTCTTTCTGGTGGGGATCGAACCCACAACTAGTTGGTTTTACAATTACACTTCGTGCCGCTGCGCTACGACTAGCCTCAATACTCATATAATATTCTTTATTAATACGAGTACATATATTTAAGTAAAGTTCATTAAATTATTTCATTAGTAAAAATTACCATATTCTTTAAAACACAGCCCAATCGGGTACAGGTATTAAGCTTGATTTCGCTTTTTTTTAGCTTCTAGTAGCTTAGCTTTAAGTAGCAGAACTTAACGCCGCGCTTTGCCTTGACAAAAGCGATGAGAGAGAGTGAAAATAATTAATATTTCATTTCTTCGTCGACCCCAAAAGAAAGAATCAACCCAAAACCTTGTCGCGTTTACAGTCCAACAGTTGTGCCCTGCACCACGAATGGCCTCTATTTATTTTGATTTTAATGCAAGATATTTTATGTCCTGAAAGCAAAAACGTACTCTGGAAAACCGTATACTCTATAGCGATATTTTCAACGCACTAATTTGCAAGTTTTTAATAAAATTTTTAAGAATAACATTATGAGGTTACCTTACTTATTTTTTTTATTAACAATGACTAATTTGAATAATGAAGGTATAATATTATTCTAAAGAAACCTCAGGCCTATGTAGGTTAAAATTTCTGGAATGGACTGTAACTCTTCAGCCATGTCATCCATAGTCTGGCTCCATACGTTAAACAGATTCTATGTAAAAAATTTACGGAAACGGAACCTCAGATCTAGGTTAGGCTAATAAGCTAAAGTAAAAAGAAATGAACATTGGACGTGTCCCAATTTAATAGACTTCTATGGAACTTCGATTTTTACATTACAGTTTTACAGTTTTAAATCAAAACTGCAGAACAGTACGGCGTAATTACTTTAATTCGTTTATAGCTTCACGTATCTGCCGTATATAGCAAGGGCACTTAGGAAGACAACTAAGTGCTAGGGGGATCCAGATTTCCAAGAATATAATAGTGCTAATGGGAACATGAAACTTCGGTTATTGTTAAAAATATGTATGCATCTACCCATGTTGGCATGAAAATATTTTTTTGCCTTAAAGGACAATTATTATTTTTTTAATTAAATATAATATTTTGGCTATTCAAATTCACATAATAGAAATAATTAAGAAAAATCATAATAATACCCAAATCCTTGCTAAATGGTAGACCTAATGGTAGAAGAAACCTGGAGAGACTAAAAGTCAGATGGATGGACGAGTCAATGAAGACCTGAGAACTATAAGAGTAGTTAATTGTAAAGAGAAGGCTGGGAATAGGGTATTGTGGACATATATTCTGGACTAGGCCAAGGCCCACCCGCGGTTGTAGTGCCTTCGATGATAATGAAATATAATATTATCATCTTATCGACATCATTAGACCCTGAATGTCACAAATCTTTTAGGGTTGTTTACATGACCATTGGGCCCTTAACGGTGGCCTGGTGTCACACTCCGATCTCCACTAACTCTTTCATCAAGGATATTAACTCTGAGTGAACTTACTTAGTCACTAAAAAGTAAGTCACACTCTATTCGATCATTCTTGTAATAAATAAACATTTAAAGAACATTAAAGTATTTAAGTATATTCATAATAATACTTCCCATTAAAGTTAAACTCGATCAATTATAATTTATTACAATCGATCAATGTACGTGCCTTTTCACATAATTAAATTTCACATGACATTCACGTTTCACATTTAAAACGTGGCCGTTACAATTAACTAATTTATACATAATATATTATACAAATATCCCTTTTTGATTTATTGTTACATTTTTTGTTTATATAATAAGTATATTCTCCTTCGTTAAGGAGATAGACAAACAGACGAAATTATAGGGCATAGAAGGTTGAAATACTATAAAAATAGTAATAAGAGAGGAATGCTCGAGATTCCTGCGGAAACGTAAAATTTTGGAATTTATCTTTTTTTAGTTTAAAGACACAAACGAAGTAAATATTGGCCCTAATAAATACTTCAATGCCGAATTCTTTAGGGTTCCGTACCTTTTAAGGAAAAATGGAACCTTTATAAGATCACTTTGTTGTTCGTCTGTCTATTTGTTTTTCTGTCAGGAGCCTTTATCTCAGGAACGCTTGGAGATAGGAGGAGGAGATCGAGTTGAAATTCATATAATATATATACTTAGATCTACGGTAAAACGTATTTCTAGATTTACTTAAAAAAAGATATGGCCGTTTATATCGCAAAAACGCATATTTCGATACTATAAATGGAATCAAAATTAAAAGGGTACTTCCGCTTGGGCTAGAATTTAATTTGGCAGCTAGCATCTACAAGTAGTACTCGTTCAGAAAAATCTGAAAACTATACATTTGTAGTTAAATCCTAAAAAAATAATGTTATTAAAGCTGCGAGTTCAAGTGAGGCATCAGATGAAAGGGCTCTACCTTAGCTAAGCTTGAATTTCAGAAAAACCTGGAGACCTCCACTTTTTGTACGGAACCCTCGGTGGGCGAGTCCGACGCGCGATTTTTATAATTTAAAAATAAAAGTTTTTTTTTCACCTTCACAAATCAATAAAAAAATAAAAAAAAGATTTTTTCTTTATTTTCATTTATTTAGTCAGTTCACGGTCACTTAACAAAGATAACAATTTTTTTTTTCTTAACAAAATCTTTCTAACTTCTAAACTTCGTAACAAATTTGTTGATTAACCGAAAGCGTTCGTGCGTATTTCTAATAATTACAGATTACAACTTTTACGGGTGGATAGAATTTTAATTTGTAACGCTGTCCCGAGAGATGAAAAGTTGGTTAATTTTATAATTCTTTAACAATTTTATATTTTAATATTATATATTAATTTAAGGTATTTTAAGCTTGAGTAGAGATCTTATCTGGATGTCATTGCGTTAAATATATAAATATTTAAATTTAAATGCAAAAGCGTTGGTTTCCTCTACTTAACACGCAATATCTCGATAAAATTTGTGTGTTCCGTCCGTCAGTCCTTTATTGTAAGTATGTCATAGGTTCATACCTTCACTCAATGGTTAAACAAACTAGACTACTAACGCCAGCGCCAGAAAATACAAAAATTATATGTAGTAAACACAAAAAAAATACCTACTTAATTAATAGGTAGGTAATTACGATTTATGAATATTATACTTTTTTACTACGTGGTTCAAATCAATATCGAATTAAATATTTCAGATCAGAGGAAAAATAGGGAGCGGAGTGTCCTAACACTAAGCTCCCTCTGCCTACTCCGTTACATGAGCGATAAGAAAAAAAAACCATTATAAACGACACCACAATAGTAACATTATATTGCACAAGAAAATTACTCTTCTTGCACAATGACTTTCCTAAAACACAAAGGTTCCCACGGCGTCACCAACTTTTACTCGTGATCTTCGCGATTACGCCATAGGCCTTTCAATGTCATCTGAATGAGCAATTAAGATCTAATTTCGAAGTTGCTTTCATCAAAGATTTCTACTCGCAAGTTATTATTTTATATCGATAATGTAGAATTAATGATAGATTTGTTTTTCATTTAGTAGTTAAACGCTTATACGTATTTTCACTAAAATTATGTTAGTGATTTCATTAAAATTATGGTTAATAAAAAATAAAATAAAATAAAATTTAGATTAGTATTTTCACTGAAATTATGATAGTAAAATAGGCAATTTCAGAAATATTATGAGACTGTTGGTCTTGGCGCAGTGACACAGTGACTGACTGTTAACATGACAAGTCAGAGTTTGAACTTTTGAACTTGATTTCTTTTTCTTTCCTCACTCTGGTAACAAGGCAAGCGTGGCGTTGAGTTTCGCCATTCAACACGCAATATCTCAAATCACTCATCACTAAGTAGTGTTCCTACTTTCCCTTCGCTAACTGATACAGCGTGAAAATAAATTTAAAATGAAAACGAAATTAAAAAAGAATAGGTATATCTTAGTTTGTGTATCTACCTATACTTAGATGGAAAAGTAGTTTAAATATTACTGACTATTTTTTATTTTCTAGCATATATTATAACTAAAAAATCACTACAATATTTTTATTACATAGATATATATTTTTCATATTATGCTAAAGACGTAAGATAATAAAATACATTTATTTAAGCTATTTGTTTTGAAAATATCGTAATAATATTATGCTCATTTAATATAAATATATTGTTTAATACGAATTACCGTAGATTACAAACGTGAATCTGTATTTACATTCCTGTCAATACACAATCAATGCACGCCCGTTCTGTCAGTTCTGTCAAACATCCGCCATGACTGTTTGTGTCTGCATAAATTCCATAAACAGATTATGTTAATTAAATTGTTTGAAAATATAAATGAAATCAAATAAAATATATTGTATATAATTTTGTGTCATTGTATTAAATAAAAAATGTCTTCCAGGAGCAGAATTTTTAAATTTACATAAATTGATAACGGATATAGTTGATATCGTTTTATCATTCATCGAGGAAGGGGGCGTTTAGTTCCGAAACTCATTTCTCCAATAGTGTGGCGGAACTTAACGCATAATGTCTTACTAAAGCAGATAAATGATAAAAATTACTTTATAATTCGAACTCTACAGTCAGACGCTTTCTTTATCTACGCCAAAATAACCTAAACTACCTCACATAAATAAGTTTTAACTTAATTCATTCCACTGTTTTTGGATGAATAAGTAAATTTACGATTTCAAACAGAAACTTTCACACATGCCATACTATTACCACAAATATAAATATAATATACCTACTTGCGTACAATTTAACAAAACTCATTTAATTACGAATAATAAGAGGAGATAATTACATCATATCTAAGTAATTAACTTTTACTTGGAAGTTCTCACGAGCTTTAATTTGAATAAGTTGCGTTTCTTGATTATATATAAAAACAAAATATGATTCGAGAATCAAATTTATGTAATCATTTCTCTTTCAGATAAAAATTATATATCCCATATAAAACATTTCTTTAAATATTATTTTGTACACATAGAAAACGCAACACCAAAAAACAAATTAAAATTCGATCAAACAGAATTTTTATTAAAGAAATGGATACAAAATCGACTTTACAAATTACATTATCTATGAAACAAGATCAAAGCAAAATGCACAAGATCTTGACATGTACAGCCAATTATAAAGAAAATAAATTACAAAACAATATTGACTGTTTTAAATATAGTCCAATGAAATCAAAGTTTTTTAAAAGAATTTTCACATATAATAAGAGAACGAAAACAGTAAAAGTAAAATATTAAAGTTTATTTTAAATATCAACGCCATCTATCGTTAAATATTTGAACTACGTACCCTTTGACCGTAAAGTGGGGGGTCTAGCGCGCCCCCGGGCCGAAACATCGCCGCGCTAACTGCTGCCATCTGCCGGCTACCTCACTTTGCCCTTCCAACGAGACATTGTTCTGCAACAAAATATAAGCTTAAGTTTATAATAAATCCACAAAAAAAATATTATATATACACAACAATAAGAAAATTGAATAGAATATGCAGTTAAGGTGATTTTAAAGTATCTACAAACAAAGGTATATATTTTAAATTTCATTTTTTGTTGGACTTTCATTAGTAGTAATGTTAATTAGTAGACATGTTATAAAAATCTAATAAAATAAATCATCTTCAGGCTAGGCAGAGGGATCATAGTGTTAAGACACTCCGTTCCCCACTTTCCGCCGAATTGGTATTGCATTCTGAGTAGGTACTCTGAATAGGTTCAAACAAAAATTAGGAAACTACGTCAACTCTTGATGAGATAATATGTTAAGATAAAATTAGGAAATTGTTGAAGTTCATTTCTCACAAATAAAAAGCAATCTCAAACAATTTCACAATAAAAATGTTTTTTAATATTTTCCAACACATCAAGAATCACATTTATACTAACATTTTTCAAAGTAATAAAGTATTATTAATATAATAATAACATGGCCTTTAGTCTAAGGGCAGGTCGGAACGGTTACAACGGTAGTGTCGTGCTTCAGCAAGCAAGGCCTGCAGCGGGTTTCCTTTCGTTCTCATATTTTTTTGTATTCTTTTGTGCAAATTATTGTTTACCTCTCGATCTCGTAACTGGTTATTATCAAGTTTAAAAACGTCGCTTACAAAAGTAACGGCCGTGGATTTGGATTTTTTGGCTTGTATGACTTGATAAGTCAATTTAAGTCTGTTTAAGTTATTAATCAGGTTCGCGCTGTATCCCGCACACCGCAGGGTAGGCAGAAGGAACTTAGTGGTTAAACATTCCGTTCCCCACTTCCTGCCGAATTCTGGAGGCACTGCGTGTTGAGTGGCGGAACTTACACCGAACTTTGCCTCGTTAGTCTATCTATCTAAGAATAAATAAGATTTACAGTAAATAAAGCACAATACTAAACAAAAGTATACAACTTAACTACTACAACGAGGTATATAAGTTATGATTATTAATTACTTATACAAAATTAAATACATACAATCATATCGCAATACAACAGTCTCTGACTGCAAACGCGGTTGTGGTTTCTATATCCAGCCGGGGAATTTATTTTTGTAATACCGTGCTCTGTTATATATTGATATAACAAAGTACAAACATTTTAAAGTATTATCTCACGTTAAGGAAAGAAACCATATTTTTATACTTTTCCTAAGTAAATATTTTACGTTGTCGACTTTCGCCACTCAACTGCATCGAATTTGGACAAAAAGTGGAGAGCGGAGTATTTTAACACTAGATTTCCTTCAGCATGACCTGATATTTACTGGAAAAAACCGTGACTTCAACAAAACTTACTGTAGCCATATATAAACGTAAAGTAAAGATATATATAAACGTCTCCTATTAACAAAATACCTTAGCGTATTCGACAATAATCAACTTTTTGTTCTCTAAGACCACGTTTCAGACGTACATACATACATACATACATTTTTTAGAGCTATCATTATCGTGTTATGCTTGCACAGCCGGTGCCGGTGTCATTGACACGGCTTCCTACTGTTCCCACAGTGCACCGAGAGACTGCGTAGTTATAAATGTTTAATAGTTTACCTTTATGTGTACATAGTACATACTATATTATACAGTAAAAGATAATCTTGTGTTGAACACTGTATTTTATATTGTGATGTAAATAAATCATATTGACGCGGGTGTTATGTTTTTTTTAAATTATAGATAAATATTTTAAAATATAAGAGTTAAGACTAGTTATAAATAAAAAAATATATTCTAGACATCAGGAGCCATGAAGCTACAATTTTGAATATAAATAAAAAATCCTCGATTGGAAATCGAACCCACTATCAGTCCCGTTTACAGTGACACACTCGTGCCCCTGCGCCACGACTGGCCTGTAAATACATAAGATATCAAAAATATAATAGAACTCAATGACAAATATGGACAACGTTATAATAAATAATTATAATATTAAAGCATTTAGTATTTCGAAATCCAACAAGAACACAATAGCACAGTTTTTCTGTTCACATAATAACCCACATAAGGCAACGAGGTAATATACGAACCTTGTATAAGAGTTTTTATAAAAGTTATCATAACAACCAACTAGCCTCGGAATTCTTTATCTCTTTTATATGGTTTTAGGTCTAAATATAAGATATGACAGCTTCACGCTGTATCCCGCACACAGCAGGGTAGGCAGAAGGAACCTAATGTTAAGACACTCCGTTCCCCACTTTCTGCCGAATTCTGGAGGCATTGCGTGTTGAGTGGCAGAACTCAACGCCGCGTTTTGCCTCAACACCAGAGCGAAGAAATGGAAATATAAATTTAAGTAAATATTTCATCTCCTGGAGTGGGGATCGAACCCACGACCGGTCGGTTTTACAGCCACACTTCGTGCCGCTGCGCCACGACTGGCCTTTTATATGGTTTTAAGGCTAAATGTTAGATATATAATATTATATTGTATTTCTGAAGCCATCATGGCGCAGCGCCCATTATCTGTCCTTAAAGACAAGGGTTTTGGGTTTGATTCCCGCGCTGGAAGAAGAGAAAGCACGACTTCCTGTTTCGCCAGTCAACCATACAATCGATATTTTTTATTCAAAAATATCACAATGAACATGAGTCGTTAAGAAAGTTTTATTTAATCTTCTAAAAACAAAGAGCTTACGTTGATTCGACCTGGTTTAAATGAGTTCACGTTAATTCTCTAAAGGCGTATCGTGGGCGAAGCGATACTATGTTGCTAGTAGTAAAGCTTCAGTAGGCAGAGGGAACATACTGTTAAGACACTCCATACACGTAAATAAAATTTGGGGAATTAATTATTAACAATAATTCATTCCCCCAAATGGGAATCAAACCCACAACTGTCGTGTCTACAGTCAAATCCTTTTGCCTATGTGTCACGACAGCCGCTATTAAATATTATAGTTATGCAGTACAGTATAAGTATACTGACCTGAGTCACTTTCGATTTCATATGACATGCCTACTTACCTACTAAAATTATATTATGTTTTATGTACGCATAAATTGTAATTTAACTATAATATAACGGTTCAAGAAAATTATCTTTAATAACTATTGACATTGTGGCACAGTTAGAAAATGTTTCAATGCAAACACTAGCTCTGGGTTTGATTCCCACTCGGTGAAATAAAAATTAAATCTTTTTATTACTTTACGAGTTGGAGTCATAGCTTAATGATTTTTATATAATATTAAATTTTTTATTTATATCTATCGTTTAGTATAATTTATGGACACACCGTACACCAAAACGGAATGTACTTTTAATATTCTGTACTAATAAGCGCTATAACACAAAAAATACGTCGACTTTCTTCAAAGATTCTATACACATTATATATCATTACAGACTACCGGGGTTTACCAACGAGCAGAGCTGTTGAGTAGTAAAAAACAGGAATACGCTTTTTTCCACATAGCAGTGCAGTGAGAACACTGTAGAATGATAATTTTCTCAAGCGGGAATCAAACCCACAACCGCCGCGTTTTACAGACGCTGTAACGTTAGTATGTACCTGTTGATGCCAGGACGGTCTCTGAATATCATCATAATAATGTTAAGGTATATAATATAATTATTTACTACTTTATACGAAGAGATAATATTTTTAAAATAAATATAAAATGATACTTTTGACTATAGCTAACTAACAATCTATTAAATACCTTTATCATAACATCTATTGGTTATTTTAGGCGGAAACTTTAAAGTAGGAAAACACAAAGGATTCTAACTTATAAATAACGGTATTATACATCGTGACTATACCAACAATCTATATTGAGTTACTTTACCCACTCACGTATTTAACTATAGTAATATAGTTATTTAATTATAAGAAAAAGCAAGTAGGTATACCTAGTACACGCTCACCTAATTCTCTTTCAGAAACATCACGAAAAATGCAAAATTTACTAATATATTTTTGTTAATAGCGTTGTTGTTGTCTAATAAAATGTCAGTTGGTATATATTTTAGTTTTTTTTTTTTCGCTTTAATTAATATAAAACTTTTTAAATTTTCTAGAATTCGGCAGAAAGTGGAGAGCACTCCGCGTCTTAATATTCGGCTCAAAAAAATATAATATTTTAAATCATAAGTAAGGATAATATAGTAGGAGATAAGTACAAGTATATCAACGAGATCGAATTTAACTTGTTACGGCTTGTTGGTACGGCCCGGAACTGTTTACCTCTCTCCTTTTGTGAGATTATGGTTCGGTCATGTGAACCTCGAAGTATTTGTTATTTATTTTATTATATAATATGCCGTACATTCAAAACAGATGGAAATTTATTGATTACCATCTGATTTTTAGGATCTTTAGGGATTTTTTTCTATTTCGTTTGGTAAATTTTCGTACATTTAGGTACATATTAACGTTACAAAAACATAAGCCACAAGTAGGTCGTCAATGGAAACCTAGTACTTATATACCCCACTCCCACTTTCCATAAATTTTTTGAGACGTTTAGTTGCGGAACTTAACGTCGCGTTTTGAGACTCTCTGAGAGAGAATAAAAGGATAGGGATGTCGGAGAGAGGATAAGGGATAAAAATCATCTTTTAAGGTAAATCAATGCACTCTTTATTTTTCTCCCATTTCAAGTTTTAAGCTAAATTATAATACAAAATGTTAACATATACATATTATTTTATTTTATATCAAACAAACAATTTATAAATACGATATGATGATGTAAATAAGGAAAAAATGTTTTTTGACGCTGCGTGACTTTAATCCGGATCTCTTTGTTGAAGGACTTTGGTTCAATGTTATATTTTTAAAACAGGTAAATGTACAAATGTACAAAATATTTTGTAAAAATCTCTGTGACTTTTCAGAATAGTCTATGGTTTTCTTCTTGTCTTCTGTAAAGAGTTCAAAGCCGCAGATTTTAAAATAAATCCCTAGCGGGGTAGTCAGAGAGAACGGAGCGCCAAACGCTTATTAAGAAGACTTATAAAAATTACAGAGTTTATTATTATTAATTAGTTGGTCGGAGCGTTCGGATGGTTTCCAAAGAGTCGCGGGTTCAAATCCCGCTACGTTTATTTTTTTTACGTTTTCTTAATAAGTATTTTGTTTTCTTAAGTGTGGAATAACACTTTAAAAATCGAAAAATATTTAAAAACAAACTCTTTAAAAAAGCAAATAAATATGTAATTCTATATTTTTTTCAAATATAAATTCTACAAGAATTAATTATAAAATTCAATGTAATTCTTCAATTATGGCGTTTCAAGGGTGCCAGCGACTACTTTACTACTATATCACGTTGTATCTAGAAAACACGAAGAAGAAATTATAAAGTTTAAATAAATCACCTTCACGCTGTATCCCGCACACAAGGTAGGCAGAGGGAACCTAGTGTTAAGACACTCCATTCCCCACTTTCTGCCGAATTCTGGAGGCATTGCGTGTTGAGTGGCAGAACTCAACGCCACGATTGTTATAAAGTTTAAATTGGATTAAATTGACATATTGACAGATGCAGTTTTTGTACCACATACATATGTCGGTCACGGACCTCGCTCATTAGGTTTTGCAATGACAACTAATTAATTCGACAAGACTTATAAAATACCAATAAATTCGTATTGACGATCTGTCGTTTAGATTTGTAAGATATGGCCGACATGCTGGTGGGTTGGACATCTTGATAAATGATATAGTTTATATGGAGGTATTCGAATGTGAGAAAATTATATATATATATATATATATATATATATATATATATATATATATATATATATATATATATATATATATATATCTCATAATATATGGTAGCCTATTTTTTGTTAAAAAATGTGTATATTATTGAATATTATATATTTTGTAGCGTTTTTCAGCTTCACGCTGTATCTCGCACACAGCAGGTAGAAAAAATCTAGTGTTCAGACATTCCGTTCCCATTTTCCGCCGAATTCTGAAGGCATTGCATTTAAAGTGGCGGGATATAACGCCGCGCTTTGCCTCCACATCAGAGCGAAGAAATGTATAAACATTATAATTAATATATACATCGAACAGCAATAGTATTCTCAATATTTGGTCCATTTATGTTGTAATGTAATGAGGTATAAAATTACCTTATTATACCTCATTACATTACAAAATATAAATACATATAACTCAATCCATACTAAACATACAAACTCGAAAGCACCATGCCCTATATTAAGTGAAACGTAAAATCTCGTTTTTATCGCTAAATCCTACGCGATGCCGTCACTTTTCCAGATCTCCATTACATTATTAGTACTTAAGTTCCTTATACGAGAAGCTCACAATCTTGGCTTTGCAAATTGCGTCATACTATTTATGGGCATGGTGTGACCTAGATATGGCTTTGTTGCTTTATTTAAACTCAAAATTCGTGAATGCAGATGGTAAAATGTGATTTTAGTAACTTATTTGAATACAAGTAAAAACATATATTTTTTGCAGGCTATTTATTACAAATAAATTATATAATTTTTTTACAACAAAATAAGCAAATTCTGGGAACCCAGTGATAAAACATATTAAGATACTTCCATTTTCTAAAACGAGGATATGAAAATATTAAATTTTTCACTCCCCCGAAAGGAAATCGAATCCACAACCGTTTACGGTCGCACGCTTGTTTCCTTTCACCACAACGGCCTCCAAGAATGATACTTCATTTTAGTTATCTACTTTGATATTATTAATAAAGATTACAGTATTACAGTAAAGATTACAGTATTCTATATTTTTTTTTACTACAATCATATTAGCTTTACCAATTTAATTTAAATTAAGTAGCTGTTAATATAATATTATCAAATTATAAAGAAGTACTCGTAAATCACTCTATATCCATATACATTAATATTTATGATAAATACATTACATCTTAACACTAGGTTCCCTCTGCCTCCCTCCTACCCTGCTGTGTGCGGGATACAGCGTGAAGCTGATTTATTTTATATTTATTTTTTTATTTATTACATACATACATATACTACAACTCCATATGAGGTACGTCGGTTACGCAATGGAACTTTTATATACATTTCAAATTTCACTTACTTCCAGCACAAGATGAGAAAATATTACTTATTAAGAAAAAAAATCTTTCTTAGGAAAAAAAATAGTGTGGAAAAACACTTTAAAAACATGAAAAATAAAGGACGAATTCATTATTTACTTCTATACTGTTCTTGTAGTTATTTGCGAAGATAAACGATTGCTCGTAGAACGTAGCATGTATGGAAAATTGAATACCACCTTCAACACTTTGTCTTAAGAAATGTATATTTTGTGCTATGCGTTAAGTTTATACTGGTGATGTATAGCGTCAATTGGTTGGACTATTTTCATTTTTATTTACAAGAAATTAATAAGCTAATTTTGTAATCAGTCGTGGCGCAGGGACACGAGGGTGTGATAAATGCAACGCGCTGGAGGCATTGGAGGAGAAATTAGGCAGAAATTAGGGAATAGAAGTATGTTTACAACAGGTCCCAGGTTTCTTACCTGCTTCTGCTTACCCTGCTATGTGCGGGATACAGCGTCAAGCTAAAAAAAATACATGCAACTAAAAAAAATAATGCTGTAAAAAATTTATGAATAATATTATTTACTAAATTTATGACCACAGATAACAAAATATTTTTAACTCACACATGCACACCTCGATAATAAATTATAAATAATTAAAAAATTGTTACAGACAGACCGAGATTGCGATACCTGTCACTGTCAGTTTGAGTCTGTATACAGAATACGGGCTCATTAAATACAAGGTTGTGGTGGAAAAAAAGCAAATTACAAGCTGACCGCGACCTAAAACCATTTTGAAGACGCTTGTGACTGACACAGCATATTGTCACGAATTTCTTTATAGCTATTATTGTTAACATAGTTTTAATATCTGTGGATCAAGCAGAATTTAAGCAATAGAAACATCTAGTAGTAATACTAGTAAATATAAGTATTATTATTAGTATTGTGATTTCAAGTAAATATTTTTTCCTCACTTTCCGCTCTTTTTTAAGCATTTCTTTCTGGCGGAATCCTAATTTGCTTTAATACAGTTCACGTTCCTAAATCGTCTATATGAAATATATATTTTATAATCCTTACTATTTCTTACTATCAAGTAAGGTATTATGTTAAAGTCATCACGTATATGAATATATTTTTTTCGGTTTTTGTTTGAGTTATTGTGAAATTGTCTTAATCGGGTTATACTGTACTTTAAAAAATACAATAGATATAATATATTTTTTTATAAAGGCAGACGTTTACAAACATAGAAAAACGCCCAATGACTAAGCTATATTCCAAAATTGTAAGGCAATAAAATCAGATTCATATGATCACAACCTACGACTTTAATGACATTAGTTTACTTAAATTGGATTGAGACTGCCAAATTAAGGATATTAACTATTCAAACTAAATTTTACAGTTATTCATTGTTATCTAAAGGATGACTTTTACTTGACCTTATCATAAAAAGGGAAGGCCACTGTTATTTTCAGTATTAGAAAGGAAACCTAAAAAGATACCTTAGAAAAATACTCAAGAAAAAAGAAATAAAAAAGATTTATGATGGAAAATTGAGCAGAGAGGTAGGAGGAGACCTCGGTTGACCTTTAAAAACGCAGTATCAAAGATACTGGAGGAAGATTAGGTAAAAAGCATGAGGACCCCTTGAACGGCATGTATGAAGAGGTTGATGACAATGGACAAGGCGAAAGAGATAAGCAGACTTTTTTTATTTATTTAAATATCAATTTCCATAATATCAATTTCAATGTTTGATTTGAATCTAAGATCGTAGTAAACTCTGAGTGCTCCAAAAAAATTATTACTATACACTTTACTAAAATATTATGTCAAAATGGTCTTACATACGAAATCCTGCTAACGTAACATGCAATATGTGCTTGCTGACATACAAAATATGAATACTTTTTTTCTCTAAACTCACGTTTTTTTTTACTAGTCCGCATAGTCATTCAAGTTGTTCTCACGTTTAATTTTGTGTTTTTTTAGTGTATTTTGTATAAACTATATATAAATAATATAGATACATTTTATTTAACATACTAAGAAATTTATTTAATTTTATAATATTGACGATATTATCAACGATCATAATTGTTAGATACAAGTTCGCAAGGCTTAAGCGGGGCTTTGCATTTATGTATCTCTTAAAGGAGAGACAGAAAACATTTTTTTTAAAACAAAAGTAAGTATTATTAGATATTATATATAGATATTATATGATTATCAGTCACGTCATCCGGTCGCAATCTGACACACAATGACGCAAGCATCTAATTACAGTCACAACTAGACTGAGACGTTCACACAGTGTTCGGCACTTAGTTCTAAATATAAATAAAAAAAAATCAGCTTCACGCTGTATCTCCCACACAGCAGGGTAGGCAATGGGAACCTAGTGTTAAGACACTCCGTTCCCCACTTTTCGCTGAACTCCGAGTGCATTGCGTGATGAGTGGCGGAACTCAACGCCACGCTTAGACTCGACACCAGAGCGAAGTAATAGAAATATAAATAAATATTTAATTTCCACGAGCCACTTTGTGCCTCTGCGCCACGACTGGCCTCAAATAATATAAGTAAATTTTATACAATAAATAATATATTTAATTTATGCTAATTCTGTCGCAACTACTTACGCTTGACAACTTTTCTATGTAACTTTCAATGTTACAACATCGACTAATTGGTATAAATTATGTTTAATACTGTTCAAGATATAAATTTAACACTGGAACACTAGCGTGTGTAAATACTGTAAACGCGATAGGTTGTGGGTTCGATCCCCACTCGAGGGTATGAAATATTTAATATCATTCTTTTTTCGCTCTGGTGTCGAGGAGAATTCTCAATACGCAATTCGGCCTTCATTTCGGCGGAAAATGGAGAACGGAGTGTTTTAACTTTGCCGTGTGTTAAAAAATATCATCTTCCAATCAGTACCAACTATCAACTCTCCATTCCTGAAACCTAATACATATTTTATGCATGAAATACTGTAACAAAAGAAAATTGCCAACTATTTATACTTGGAACGCTGTAAAACAATTTGTTGTTCGGAGACATATTTACGAATTCTTAATAAAAACGTTCCTTTTATTGAAAACTTATATTATTGTGGCGATGTCTAGATTTTAGCTTTAGCCTATCTAATTAAACAACAAAAAATTGAATTTTCTTTCTTAATTGATACAAGAAAAATTTTAATGTACAATGTGTTCCATTCAATATATTAATTACATATTGAGACCAGTTGTTTTAATTAATCCATAATGAGGCCACGGAATATTTTAATAAATAATTAATTAAAATCGTAATTGGCTTTGTATTGCTTTTTGCTTGTACATAAAACTATTTAACTTTATTCACGCGACAGTCCTTAAGTCAAAAATATAAAAAAATAGGTCAAATTCGAAAGCGGACCGTAGATCGAGCCCACTGCCCACCCCTTGGGTTCCGTATCATTTTTAGGTCCTAAGGGAAACCCACTAAGATTTTGATTACCCGGCGAATAAAGTTAGCAAACTACTTACTTTTTTTTTAACATTTTTAAAGTGTTATTCCACACTTGGGAACGAAAAATACTTTTTAACAAAACGCATAAAAAAAATTAACGTAGCGGGGCTTGAACCCGCGCCTATTGGAAACCGTCCAAGCACTCTGACCGTTAAGCCATACGTTCTCATCAAGCTACATCGAAAATCTTATAGGCTTGTTACAACTTATTTATGTTTTTAGCAACAGGCGCTAGTTCAAATCCCGCTATGTTAAAAATGTTATGTTTTCTAAGTAAGCTTAACTTTGTTGGTGTACGCACCTATTTTGTATGAAATGAACTACAAATTAAATTTATATATTATTTCTATGAGATAGACCTATAAATGCAAACTTTTTGGATTTTTTCCTTTATTTGTATTGTAAGTAGATGCTCACGGCTCGTCAAATTTTTAACTAAATTTACGATATATGTGGTGATATGAGGATGGTGGATATGAGGTTTGATTACGGCGAATTTCATACAAAATGCAGCAAAAAAATATATAAAACACAATGTATTGAAACACCACCAACATAGAACAATGACTAATAATAACATATTAGATTTGTCATGTCATAAATCTCTTTAACCCTCTAAGAAGCCGTAAATTAATCAGACATGGCACAATATCGGTTAACAATATTCATAAAATTGTAATTAAAGCCTGTATACCTCAATTAATTCGTTTGAGAGCTTAAGTAACATTTAATTTAGAAATATGACACAGTTGTTTGAGATATTATACTATTAAATTGATATGTACTAACGGCTTAGTTATCTAACTAAAGGGTGTTAACATATCTATTTTTAGTTTGCAAGTTCAATTCCTGTATTAAAAATATAGAAAAAAATAAATAAACTCAATTCGTTTACAATTAATTTACAATAAAAAAAGTATTTTCGCTACCCCCGTTTGTATAATTTAAATCTAAATTCTACAACTTAACGTTTTTTACTATTAAATATAAATAAAATAATTTTAGCCGTATAAATCTTAATATTTATTATATATACTTATGTGCATATATGGAAACGCTGACCAGCTGACAGGTGTTAGCAGTAAGAAGAATAGGTCGACTCAATCCCGCCATATCACCGTTAACATGACCGGTTGAGAATAAGATATATTATATGGTGCAAATTAAAAGGGAGAAGCGGATTTGAAATAAAATATTATGTAAAGGTTACTTTATATGGCTATACATAATATTATATATGTCCCTATGTATGTAGTGTTTATTAGACTACTAATTATGTAGGCAAAGGGCGGTGTTGGGTTCCGCCACTCAACAAGCAATGCTTCGACAGGAAAGCGGAAAGTGGGAAAGGAGGATATCAATACTAGGTTCCTTTTGCCTATCCTTCTGTATGAGGAATACAGCGCGAATCTCGGAAAAAAAATTAAAAATAGTCATTATAATTGAAATAACTGGGCTAGACTTAAGTTTATTTATTTTTCAGGTTTTGGGTGTTACTAAGTCAGAAACAAACTAGTGTTGAGATGCTTTTTTCAATACTTTCTGCCTCATTTTCTGACATTGCGTGTTAAATGATGGAACCAAACGCAGTTCATTGTCTTGCCAAGGTGGAAAATCGAATATGTATTTTAAATATATGTATTCAATTGTAACAAATTACCTCACTCGAAAAAATATTCACATTTAAAAATATTATTACAATGGCGTCGGATTTCGCACTTTTTTTTGGTTTCACGCTCTATTAAGCATATTGGAGACAAAATTTAAAATTAGGACATTTTGTTATCAGATTTCCACCTAAGTTCAAGATACTGTCTCTTGAGTGGCAGAACTCAGTCAAATTCGGGAATGAAATATTTAATAATTTCACGTACTCTGGAATCAAGGCAAAGCGCGGCATTGAGTTTCGCCATTTATCACGGAATACTTGAATAATTCGGGGTAAATGGGAAGAGGAAATGTCCTAATGGGAATGGACTATCTTAACACTAGGTTCCCACCTAGTCCGGACTAGGTGTCGAAGCATTGCTTGTTCCCTTTGCCTACCCTGCTATGTGAGGGATAGGCACGCACGAGCGTAAGGCTAAAAAAAATAGTAACTTCTTATACATTAATAGCTTTTATTCTTTATACCATACACCAAATCTCTACGTCTGCCCTTAATTAATGAGAGAACGTCCACGAGTAGGGCGTTGACGTCGTGCCTTATTTGTCCTGCCGTTTCTATTACATTATACTTTTCATATAAATCTGTGTCAAGACACACACAGCACACGCTTGTACGCTATAGAATTACAAATATATCTTACACATAAAAACATATGTACGTTTATTTGATATTGCTAAAAGTAACTGTAATACTATGATATGTGTGGATTATAAGCTGTTTTATAAATATTATTCTACTTTAGAGCGATTAATTTAAACTTAAATTTGACTAAAGACTTGTTATTTTCATAGATTTTTTCGGCGTCACGCTGCATCACGCACAAAGCATGCCGTGCTTTGTGCGAGATGCAGAGGGAACCTAGTATTAGGACACCCCGTTCCCCATTTTCCGCCGAACACTGGAGGCATTGCGTATTGAGTGGCGAAACTCGACACCAGGGCGAATAAATGAAAACATTACATATTTAATTTCCTCGAATGTGTATCGAACCCACAACCGGTGCCGTTTACAGTAGCACGCTTGTGCCCTTGCGCCAAGACTGGCCTAAAAATATATCTAAAAGAAATCGAAACAACGTAAATTAAGTGATTAAAACAATACAAACACGCACGAATATATTCAATTATTCGCCTGACGTGGGAAAATTGCTCTAAGTATTTTAAATGACGTAATTTAGTGGTAGATAGCAAAACGAGTTAGAAAAGGCTTCGACCGTTATACGTAACGTTTATTTATGTTTCTTTTAAAGTTATAATTATTATTATTTATTTTTTTTATTTCGCATAGGGCAGGCAGGGAACCTTGTGTTAGGACTCTCCGTCCCCCGTTTTGTTGCAAACCGCGCTTTGCCCCGACACGAGAGCGATGAGATGAAAATAGATGAAAATATTAATTATTTAATTTCCTCGAGTGGAAATCGAACCCACAACCTGTCGCACGCTTATACCACTGCGCTACGACTGACACCAACAACGAACAACACTGGTTCGTATTTGCTTTTGTGAGAATGCGATGTTGTTCAGCCATTAGTCAGTACAGTTAAATGCACCTCACTAACTGCTGTCTATGTAAATATATGAAGTCGTTACATAACTGTTTACACGTTATAATAATGATGCCTAAGGAATGTTTGTATAATCTGTTGTTATTATTTAGTTTTTTTTTTTATAAAATTAAATTTGAAATAATTAAGACTGGAATACATAATGCAATGAGTGTGGGTTTAAATCTTAGTCGATACAATGTTTATTTATATAATTAGGTACCTATATATTTATAGATTTTGTTATATAAGTGGGAAATAGAGAAAGAAGTGACTTTTCACTAATTTGCCTATAAGATGTGTCCTATAAGATGTACATCCGTATTCAACATTTAACTTTATAAGTAAAGATTTACAGCGAAACTTAATTTTAATTTTTTCCAATATTTATTTTCTACATCTACGTTTGACGGTAAAAAGCGACATTCCTGAGTTCGATTTTCACTTAAGGATTTTTTCTCGCCCTGGTTAGAAAATAGAACGCGGCGTAAACTTTAACCACTCAATACGTACATATCGTAAAATATATATATATATATATATATATATATATATATATATATATATATATATATAGATGGATCCATAAATCCAAACACAAATTAACATATACACACATGTGATACACAAGGTGCGCATCATCTTTGTGCTCCATTTAACAAGTGGGTTAAATAACGAAACAATAGTCAATTACCGTTTCACGTTATTCCTGTTGCATTATACTGATAATTGTTACTGTTAGATACTTTTTTAGAGTTCCATGCCCTAAGGTTAACCCTATTATTAAGAATCTGCTCTGTCTGTCCGTCTGTCACCAGACTGTATCTCATCAACTGTGATGGTTTTAACAGTTGTAATTTTCATACAACAAATACTAAAACGCATTATTATGCGTTGCGAAATTAATATTTAAGAGGGCTTCCATACAAATGTGATTTTTTGCTGTTTTTTTTTATGGTGGTACAGAGCACTTGATGCGCGAGTCCAAGTCGCACTTACCGGTTTTTTAGTTTTACGCACATCCCGTATACAGCAAACAGACAACAAGAAATAGACTCTCTAATCTCTATTTTATATCATACTAGCGGGCGCGCACAGCTTCGCCTGCCTTTTTGCACCCTTAGGGGTGAATTCTAAGAAAACCACAAACACGTGTTCAATAAAATATTTTTAACAGTCCGGATTAAATTTTTTTTAAACATCGGTGGCGATTTAAAGATTTTTGCATATTAACTTTCATCCCCTTATTTAAACCCTTAGGGGGTGAATTCTAAAAAACCATGAAACACGTGTTCAATGAAATGTTTTTAAGAGTCTGAATTTCAAATTTTATAAAAATCGGTGCCGATTTAAAAAAAAACCATACAAACTTTCAACCCCTATTTCATCTCTTTAGGATTAAAATTTTTCCAAATCCCTTAGTGAATGTCCAGATTATGAAAATAAACATCTGTCCAAATTTCACGTTTCTACGCACAGCGGTCACGGCTGTGCGTGCGTCTTACCTCAGTCAGTCAGATACATGTCCTTTTATATATATAGATAGATAGATAGATAATTATTTACATATAAAATAAGCTAACATTTAAACTAAGCTAAAAAAAATAAAAACAAAGACGATGTATGACTGAGACCAGTCGTGGCGCATACACTTGTTTATTTGTATTTTTAATTACACGTAATTTTATACAAGAACTGTGGACAAGGCCGGTCGTGACATAAATATGTGACTGCAAACGCTACTGGTTGTGGGTTCGATCCCCACTCGCCAAAATGAAATATTTATTTAAACATATATTTTCATTTCAACGGTGTTGCATTGCGCCACACAACACACGAAGCCTCGAGCGGCGGATAATGAGGAACAGACTGAACAGATTTGGGGGATACAGCGTGAAACTAAACACAATATAGATATAACTAAAAACAGTATAAACAATACATATAAATATATGTAAACCCATATATAAACTGTGTCATTAGTCGGCTTTCCTTTCCCATGTTTCCAATTGTGATATAAATTGCCAACCGTACACGTAAAAGCCATAATAGAGCCAGCCTTACCTAAACACGTTCGCCCTCATTTCACAACCAAATCTATTAGAGGCACTTCGCAATCACCGTTTTTTTTTCTTTTTGTGTGTATTTTTGTGTGTACGCCTTAAGAATAAAATATTGTGTGTATTTATTTTGATATCGCAAAGCTTTTGTTGTGATTTGGTTCTTTTGTTATTTTTAATTTATTCATTTGTAAGAAGAAAATGTGTGTAATATATTTTCTTCTTGTAGGTTTTTCAAATTTTAAACATTTGATCAGTAAGGAAAGTCCTGCCAAACCTGCCAAGGTTTGGCAGGACTTTCCTTACTGATTAATGTCATTCGGCATGCTTCTCTCTGGGAATTAGACACTGCAATTTTAATGTTTTTGTAAAATTAATTTTTAGACAAGATTAAGACATACCGTACTCACTTTCCATCGATTTCGCCTGTCGAGTGGTGTTACTCAACGTCGTGCTTTATCTCGGTACCAGAGCGAAAAAATTAAAAGATTAAATATAATAAAAATCAAATCAATAACTACGAGGGATTCGTACATATCTTACGCTTGGAGAAATGTAGTATTTTCATTTCCTTGATCTGGTAAAAAGAAGAAACATGGCGTTGAATCCCGCCTCGAGACACACAATGTCTCGAAAATTGCCGAATTTTGGTGTTGAACAAAGTGTCTTAACATAGTGTTAAGACACTTTGTTCAGCCCTCTGCCTACCCTGCTATATACTATACAGCAAAAACCTAAAAAAAATTATTCAATAATACTTCATTACGATCTGTTAAATTAATAACCGTTACTAAAATAATATGACAAATAGCGAAATGGTAAAGCTGTTAATTACTCAAACAAACAACAATTCCTAGGCAGCGAGCGTAACAATATGCAATATGTAATAATATCTCAGACAAAAGTGCAAGAGTTAACGTAATTTGTTACACAACGACATACATACATTTGTATGTATATGTATAATATTGTTTATATTTTGTATATTTAACTGTATGTAAGTTTTGGTATTTGTCACATCCGTCCGTGTATAGCTGTATATACAGTAACTGATTTTTTATTAATACGTATCTTTCACATTTTTAAAGTGTCATTCCACACTTTGGAAAAAAAAATACCTGGAAACCGACCAGGAAGCGCGGGTTCGAGTCCCGTTAAGTTAAAATTTTTTATACGTTTTCTAAATAATTTAATAATAATAATGCGTATCATCTTTTAATCTACCTTTTTACGCTGTATCCCGCATCGTAAATAGAATAGGCACCCCATGTTAAGACACTTCAATGCATCCCACATCGCCCAATTTTCCCGACGTTGTGTTTTAAGTGGCGAAACTCCGCGCTATATCTTGTCGTTAGAGTGAGGAAATAACTCAGTCCCCCGAATCAGAATTGAACTCACAACCGCAGCGTTGACGCTTAGAATGCTTCTGTGTCATGCTTAAATTTAAGAAAATCTAAAAATGCTTAAAACCCAATCGCATCCTATTACCTTATTTCATAACACGTCAATAAATAATGCCGTAAAAATGGAGTAAAAATCAATAGTAATGAATTGTAAATGTAATGAATTGCGAAGAAATGAAAATATAGATGTAAATAAATAAATCGCATCCACCATTTCATTTCCCCAATCAAATGACGCATGTAACATAAACTTTTTATTTAAATCAACAAATGGTATCTGATACGTCACGCAACGTCAATACAAGAATATGCAATATTTACATATCGGTTCAAGAGAACCAAAAATAAACAATATTTTGTAGGTATCAGCGTTATTCATTGAGAAATCGCATAGTTTCATTCATTGATATGATCAAAAACAATCAGCTTCACGCTGTATCCCGCACACAGCAGGGTAGGCAGAGGGAACCTAGTGTTAAGACACTCCGTTCCCCACTTTCTGCCGAATTCTGGAGGCATTGCGTGTTGAGTGGCAGAACTCAACGCCGCGCTTAACCTCGACACCAGAGCGAAGAAATGGAAATATAAATTTAAATAAATATTTCATCTCCTCGAGTGGTGATCGAACCCACAACCAGTCGGTTTTACAGTGCCACTTCGTGCCGCTGCGCCACGACTGGCCTCAATTAATATGATCAAAGCATAATTCAGAAGTGATTACAAGGAATTTGTGGGTGTTGTCGATTTATGTACGATATATGTAAATGTATGTTACATATTGTAATGTACGTAAATATAAAGATATATAATAGAAATATAAATGGTTCTGGGTTCGATAGAGATTTAATTATTATCTTTTCATTTGGTCTGGCACGACAAAGGGCAGCGTTGAGCTCCGCGTATGGCAAGCAATGTTTCTCTGTCTACCAAGCAGCATGTTCCAAGCTATTCGGGACAAAATTAAAAAATATTCATTCCCCCGAATGAGGATCGAACCCACAAGCGTCGAGTTTACAATCAGCTGTTGCCCCATTGCGCACAGAAAAATGTTTATTTAAGCCTAATAGCCTTACGTAATAGTAGAATTGGCCTCATTGGCCCAAAATATAAAAAGTATTATCGAAAAAAAGAGCACGCAATCCGAACGATAAAACACAATGACAATTTTACAGGTTCCCATAAAAAACCTGGGCACAAGCTATTTACGTACCGCTTGTAAAAGACTTATTGTGTTTATTTATAAATTCAATGAAACCGGCTTTTAATTAAACTGAAAGAAACAGTTACCTGTACGTACGAAATGCTTGTTTTTTTTAGTATCACGCTGTATCACGCACACAGCAGGGTAGGCAGAGGGAACCTAGTGTTAAGACAATCCATTAATTAATTCCCCCGAGTGGGATTAGAACCATAACCGTCACGTTTACAGTTAAACGCTTTGTTTCGCCACGGCGCGCGGCCTTAATAATTATAATACTTATTGATAGCTATCGTTTTTGAGTTGTTGAATGCAAATTTTGCTATTCTATAGCGTTACTCTGATTTTTATCTCAAAAATAACCTATTTTAATACAGCAGTCGTGGCGCAGCGGCACGAGGTGTGACTGTAAAACCGACTGGTTGTGGGTTCGATCCCCACTCGAGGAGATGAAATATTTACTTAAATTTATATTTCCATTTCTTCGCTCTGGTGTGGAGGTTAAGCGCGGCGTTGAGCTCTGACACTCAACACGCAATGCCTCCAGAATTCGGCAGAAAGTGGGGAACGGTGTGACTTAACACTAGGTTCCCTCTGCCTACCCTGCTGTGTGCGGGATACAGCGTGAAGCTGATTTATTTATTTATTTATTTTATTTAATCACTTATTTTAACTTCAGCTTCACGCTGTTCCCGCATATAGCAGAGTATACAGAGGGAACCTAGTGTTAAGACACTCCATTCCCCAGAGTGTCGGAACTCAACACCGGGTCTTTAATACCTTGACCCATCATGCCTTAATCCCAAATCAAAGAAATTAAAATATTAAAAAAATAATAATTAACTCCCCCGATTGGGGATAAACCCGCAACCGTCGCGTTACAGTCACACCCTTGTGCCCCTGGGCCACGACGACCTCAAAAGTTATTTCATTTTATTCATGTATCCAACCGTAATAATATCACTGGTTTACTATCACTGTGGATAAAAAAAATAAAAATTAACACAAAAAACTTTAACTATTAACTTCAATACGAATTCAATGAACAAAAGACTTTTCCTTTCTATTGTTAACCAATTGTAAGCCACAGTCAGTAGTAGTATTACCTATAGTTTCTATTAACCTTATTTTCTTTATATTTAAGACCCGAGTTAATTTATATTGTATAAGAAAATCGCAATTGAATTAAATTGCGGAAGGAAATAACTAAGACTTAAGAGTATAATTTAAAGAGAAAATGAAAAGGAAAAAAAAAATATTTTACCTATATTTAGATACCATTGAAAGGTAGCAGTGAAATTTTGTGTCGTGTGATCCCGGCCTAGAATAGGATCATCCTGGTACTGGTGGTGTCGTAAGAGGCGACTAAAGTACGTGTGGTAGAGTCACGTCGCCAGCAATGGCAACACGCATGGGCAGACTCGACCGGATCATTACCACCCCCGGCATTTAAAACCGGCGTGAAGTAGTGGCTTTATACCACTGCGTTTCGCATCAGGTAATGCCGGGTTCCGGAGCCCAAACCACCTTGGAGGCAGGCAACGCACCTGCAGCTCCTCTGGTGTTGCACGGGGTCGTGGGCGGCGGTGATCACTTACCATCAAGTGACCCGAACGCTCGTTTGCCTTGTCTTTTCCATAAAAAAAAAAAAAAAAAAAATAATTGTAAAATCGTTGGTTGTGGGTTCTTTTTCCACTCGAAAGTAGATTGTATCGTAAATGTTTTTTTTATAAAATATTATTTACTTAGCTTCAACTAAGTATTATAATACCACAAGGAAGATCCGTGAATACTGGCATCGATAAAAATAAATTACTATTAAACGCAAAGAAATCAATTTAAAGATTTAATTTATTATTTCTCTATAAATATGTTTATAAAAACTATATCTATTGCGCACCGTCCTAGCCCAGGAGCAAGAGCATGTGACTGTAAACTCGACAGGGTGTGGTGGACAGGTGGCGTGGGTTCGATCCCCACTCGCTCTGAGAACGTACTCGTAACTAAGAAATGAGCACGGCGTTGAGTTCCGGCGTTGAGAGCCATTCATCTCCATAATTTGGCTAAAAGTGGACAATTTAAGTGTCTTAATGGGAACGGAGTGTCTTAATAATACTAAGTTCCCAGGTTTACTTGTATAGGCAGGATATAGCATGAACCTAAAAAAAAAAAAAAAATTTTGCACCAAAAATACGATTTAAAAAAATAGCATGACATCAATAAATCATCTAATTTAGTAAGCAGTCATTTCAAACGTTCAGTATCCACGACTGGTAATCGACCACAAATTACTTTGGTTTATAAAAACAATTCTAATATCACGAAATACGACCGATTCTTAAAGGGAGGAAAAATAATATTTTTTTTAAGTTGGCTCATAAATTTCTAGTAATGGGTTAAGCAAAGATACCAATCTATAAGGGGCTAATATGGTAAACGTCCAATAGATATAATTTTGCAATATGAAAGTATAAATTACAACATAATAATAGTAATTGTGAAATTGGGCGTGTTTTAAAATACTATTATCATATATATTATAAGATATATATATTTTAATGTCGGTCGGTCGATGAGGCCATCGTGGCGTATCAGCAGAATATCTAACTGTTAACGCGACGGTTGAAGGTTTGATTCCCACTCTCACTCGGGGTAATAATTTTCCACAATCTAGTGACAAGACAAAGCGCGGCGTCGAGTTCCGCCGCAATGTCTCGAAAATTGAGTGTTTTAACACTAGCTTTATTCTGCCTACATATGCGGCATACAGCACGAAGCTAAAAAAAAGTTTTCTAATTTTAAAAATCATTGAGTTTCATTATCGAGCACGAAATATTACAAAAAAAGCGGATAGTGGCAAATTAAGTTTCCCCGCGTACAAGATAAGATATAAACGTTGAAAAAAAAAACATTCTACTGTGAAGTGCTACATGTCATTTTATTGCTGTAACGATAATGTAAAACTTGGTCCGCCTACGTTGTATTATCTGCACGCAACATCAAAATTTCCTAACAAGTCTATATATGTGTATATATAATAAATTTTATCTGTGGACACAACGAGCTGTCAAATATATCACTATATTTATTCTTTCTTTTTTTTTAATTATAATAATAATATTGATTATGATTATAACAATAAAATAGTATAATTTATTTAAAATAAAGATTGATCTCAAATAAAAATTTTCACGATAAATAATGAATCGGTACTAAATTTAAATAATATTTATAAAATATCCAGTTTAAATTTTTAACAACTGATTATCAATTAATTATAACATCACTCACACCTATATATATCTATAAACACATCACAATATTAACTAAAACACAAAATCTAATTAATATCAATTCCAATTTCTCATTAGGGTATCCCCCTTGTCGGATGTCAGAAGCAAACCGCCCGGGACTTCGTTAATTGCCTGCAGCAAGGTGCCAAGTGCAGGTACCTATCGACAGTACTGCTAATGCAGCTGTTGCACCGCACTGCATTGCTATAATTATAGCGGAACTTCTGCACGGACACCAGAAGATATTGATTTCCAATACTTGGTTATAGTTAGTTAGTGGGAGAACTTGTTCTGTTACAATTTCATAAATTAAAAATTATTGGTTTATGCTTTATTACGGGTAGACAGAGGGAACGTGGAAGCCTAGTGCTGAGACACTCCGTTCACATGGAGACACTTCCGTTGCTTACTTTCCACGTAGTTGAGTGGCGGAACTCAACGCCGCGCTTTGCCTCAACACCAGAGTGAAAAAATTAAAATATTAAATATTTCATTTCCCCAAGTGGAAACCTAACTCACAACCTGTCGCGTTTACATTCACTTCGTAGTAGACTCCTAGGTATCGCACAGTTAAATTAGATTTAGACACCTACATATAATTATATACAAAATTCAGAATTATAGTTACTTACAGTTCTACGAAGATTGTTAAATCTCATATAATAATATAAAAAAAGGTAAAACTCGAGTAAATGTAAAATTTTCTTTGTCTCGAATAATAAAAAATTACATTGCAGTCAAAATTGACTCAAAATTGTGTAAAGACTAGGAATTGTTGTAAAGGAAGTCGATTATGAAGTGAAAGTTAGTAAATTTTACCAAAACCATTTGCCATAATGTTTATGTGACAATACAAAAAATGGTTATTCTGACAACTTTCTTTACCACTATCTCTTTGTAAACCTTAATATCAAATAATCACGAAGATTCTCGAGGCTTTGTGATTGTCGAATAGTTTAGATTTAAGTAAACGTGAGGCCAGTCGTGGCGCAGGGGCACAAAGTGTGGCTGTAAAACCGACTGGTTGTGGGTTCGGTTCTCACTCGAGGAGATGAAATATTTACTTAAATTTATATTTCCCTTTCTTCGCTCTGGTGTCGAAGCAAAGTGCGGCGTTGAGTTCTGCCACTCAACACGTAATACCTCCAGATTTCGACAAAAAGTGGGGAACGGAGTGTCTTAACACTAAGTTCCCTCTGCCTACCCTGCTGTGTGCAGGATACAGCGTGAAGCTGATTTAATTTTTTTTTTTTAAGTAAACGCTTCGGATATTCTTACTCAATCAAATCTCAATTTTTTTGTTAGTCCATATGCTCATCCCTTAATAATCTGAGGTCCATTCTAAACTAGTTTTAGTAAAAAAAAAAATAATTAAGCATAAAAATTAAAAATGAAACCTATACACAAAAAGTAATGTTCGAAACTACAACCAAAGCCCCTTCAGAAAATATCTCGACATATGTCAATCCAGCTCTTATCTTGACATTAGGTTCTTCTTCTTTCTGTATCCCATAATATAGGCGCGCTGAAGATATAGAAAATGAAGTTAAAAATTAACACGAATATCTAATCAATAGAAAGCGTCGAAACAAGCAGGTCAAGGATTAAAATCAAAATTGCATATAAACCAATTACTGACACGAAAACATTCAAATATCGAGAACATCTCAGCTATCTTGTGGTAATTAAATATGTTTGTAACGTGTAACTATTATAGTTAAAACATAGTTCTTCAAGTTTACTTTAGTTTCTCAAAAAGAATGGAGCTGTATTTTTTTTTATTTTATTAATCTATAATACCGTCGTGGCGCAGGAGAACGAGGTTGCGACTATAAACGCTACAGTTGTGGGTTCAATTTCTGAAATTTTTCTACCAAAAATTCCTAAATGAAAACTCAGGAAAATTCGGCGGAAAGCGTAAAATGGAAATAATCTAATGGGAGCGGAGTTCCTTAACATTAGATTCCTACTGCTTCCTACTTCTGCCTATCCTGCTATGAGCGTGACGCTACAAAATATTATTTATTTGTACATATTTAAAGCTAAGGTTATATTCACTACTCTGTATTTTACTCTCAGTTCAAGCATATATTTTATCTAATGATACTTCGGGAACAAAATACATACATAAATACGTTCGACCCGTTCGTTTCAGATATTGAATTCAAATGTTTGTTTATATGAAACATAAATACTTTTACATAATACAACAAAATATAACAAACAGTAAACCCAAAATAAAATAGAAACAAAAACCTACTAACCAAATCTACCTATCAACGATCACACAAAAGAAATGAATAAAAATCAATAGATAGATAGATACTAAAAAAGGTAAAAAAAGTAACACAATTTAAAAAACCAATAAGCACACCGGATAAAAGGAACTAAATTTCACGCCCCATTTAGTTGATGAAGCTAGAATACATTTCGGCCACGAACGAGCATAAAACACAGGCGGTTATTGCAAAGTAATTTCTTTTGTTCCCATTACTTTCTCCTCGAATCTTGTGCGCGTGCTTCGCTTGCTGTTATCACTTGCGTGTTAACGTGTTTGTTTATATTGTGTTTTTTTTAAGGAAAATAATACTAGAATGAAATTTTTTTACATGGTTTTGTATAGTAGGCTACGCAGAGGGTACTTCGTGAGTAAGACATTCTGTTCATCTCCCTTTGAAAATATTGTGTGTTGAGTGAAAGAACCCAATTCTGCGCTCTGTCTTGTTAGCAGAGCGGAGAAATTAAAACTATTCGTTCCCCCGAGTGAGAATCGAACCCAAAATCGTTGCGTTTACAGCCAGACCCTGTGCCGCTGCGCCACGGCGACTTTTAAAATCAGTAAAGTCAGTTACGATTTTCTTCAATAAATTACTAAATACATTTAACAATAAAAAAATGTTTATAGTTTTAGAATTTATTATAAGCAATAAAAACGTTTTTCAATTCAGCATAATTTCTTGTTAAAAATATTTTGTTTCTGCACCAACACTTTTGTGTTGTGTATGGCCAATATGGCTCACTTCAATTTATGGTTATTATAAATATTTGTAGGTACTGCTACAGTAAGTTTATTAAATTACAACACCCAACAGCTTTCATTTATTCAATTTAAAATATACTTGATATTGATAAAATATTTTTTTACCAATAATATACTAAGGTCTGTTTCTAATACTAAGCTGTGTTTCTAAGGTCTAGATTTTAACCAGGATTTACTTTAGTTATCTAATATACAAACGTGCTAAAATCATAACCCTCCTTTTGAGCTTGCTGTCACAAGGTAAAAAGTCATACATACATATAAAATTAAATCAAATTAAATTAAGCCAGCTTCACGCTGTATCCCGCATACAGCAGGGTAGGCAGAGGGAACCTAGTGTTAAGACACTCCGTTCCCCACTTTCTGCCGAATTCTGGAGGCATTGCGTGTTGAGTGGCAGAACTCAACGCCGCGCTTTGCCTCGACACCAGAGCGAAGAAATGAAAATATATAATAAATGTAAATAAATATTTTACTTCCTCGATCGGGGATCGAACCCACA
Source organism: Heliconius hermathena (assembly GCA_013403705.1). Lineage (NCBI taxonomy): Eukaryota > Metazoa > Arthropoda > Insecta > Lepidoptera > Nymphalidae > Heliconius > Heliconius hermathena. Next base: position 477,299 of record JAAIXJ010000054.1, on the reverse strand, counting down.
ACCAGTTGATTTTACAGTCACACTTTGTGCCTCTGCGCCATGACCGGCCTCAAGCCTCACATATAAAATAATACAACAAAAAGAAATATAATTTTCTACATTCCTCCACTTTCCAAGAAAGCACCTTCAAGGAGATAGTCTACGAAATGTATCAAGATTGGGCACATATGTGTGCCCAATCTTGATACATTTGTATGCATTGGAGCATCAAACCGCTTTAGAATAATGACAGATTACAAATAGATGAAAGTGAGTTTCATTGTATTGAATTATTTCCGTGTTTTGTATCAGTGTACTGGTTTTCTTACGATTCTTATTGGAGCGTAGGACGCGCGTTGTATGGTATGTTTTTCTTTTAAGGTAGCGAAAGAAGAGAATGATATTAGTAGTATTAAAACTTTTTAATTTCTAATATTTAAGGTGGTCGTAACGCAATAGCGCGAGGGTAAAGGCGAGCGTTGTGGGTTCGATTACCACTCAGGGAAATAGTTTGAAGGTTTGGCTCGACCTGGAGCGAAGAAATGAAAATATAAATTAAAGTAAATATTTCATCTCCTCGAGTGGGGATCGAACCCACGACCAGTCGGTTTTACAGTCACACTTTGTGCCTCTGCGCCACGACTGGCCTGACTGACTGACTGGTATATAGAAGACTATATACTTACGAAAATAACCAAACAAAAAATAATATGACAAACCAAAAGACAAAGTTAGTTATTTATTTTTCATTCACATTTTCTCTTTTTTTTTTATAACAAGAAATAAATTGAGCCAGTGAGAAAACAATAATAATTATTTAGTTCCATTTAAGTTAGCTGTAAACGTTTGTACACTAATACCAGATTTTATAATTTACAGTAACAACTTGAAAGGAACTTTAACGGTATTTTATCTGTAGACCATATTTAGTACAAATGAAAACATTTTTTTTCCTTATTTACTTACTACTAAAAATATTCAGTTTTTGCAGTTTCTATTTCTTCAAATAATCACTTAAATTTTTACTTGCGTGTTGTATAAAGTATGTTTTTTTTTTGTGGAAAAACTTCAAAGTTTTCCTAATGTATACAAATAATATACTTATTTAGTAAACTAAATTTCGGTCGTGTTCTAAATTACTTTCATACTTTTGATAAGAAAATGCTTAATACGTTGGGTAACATTTTCGTAATTTCCATAGGGATACATTCTTGCAGTATAAGTAAATAAAAAATTTTATTAAGAAAATTCTTTAAAAATACGTAAGACATATTAAACAATGAGGAGGTACTGTTCGCAAAATCATTTGCGGCTACAATATAAAATAAAATACTGTTATTCGTGTTGGGAATCTGCATATCCAAACAAAATCCAGCCTTCTACGTACAGTACTTTCAATCAGTCAGTCATTCAGTCAGTAACGGTGAAATGATTATATATATTAATATACATTTAATGATAGCTTTATAAGATAAGAATAGCTTTGAGGCCAGTCGTGGCGCAGCGGCACGAAGTGTGACTGAAAACCGACTGGTTGTGGGTTCGATCCCCACTCGAGGAGATGAAATATTTACTTAAATTTATATTTCCATTTCTTCGCTCTGGTGTCGAGGTTAAGCGCGGCGTTGAGTTCTGCCACTCAACACGCAATGCCTCCAGAATTCGGCAGAAAGTGGGGGACGGAGTCTCTTAACACTAGGTTCCCTCTGCCTACCCTGCTGTGTGCGGGATACAGCGTGAAGTTGATTTAAATTAAAGAAAGCTGACGAGCGACAGATAAAGTAAACGACTGTTGGTAACATATTATTTTTTTAAACCTATTTCATAAAAAATATATCTACAAACCTACATTGTAATGTGGTACTTAAATATATTTATAATGACGTTTTATGGAACATAAAACAAAAGGTCAAGTAGATATAAATATGCTTAAAATAAAAATTATATATATATATATATATATATATATATATATATATATATATATATGTATTACATCTCAAATACAAGTAAATCAGCTTCACACTCAATCCCGCACACAGCAGGGTAGGCAGAGGGAACCTAGTGTTAAGACACTCCGTTCCCCATTTTTGCCGAATTCTGGAGGCATTGCGTGTGGAGTGGCAGAACTCAACGCCGCGCTTAACCTCGGGACCAGAGCGAAGAAATTGAAATATAAATTTAAGTAAATATTTTATCTCCTCAAGTGGAGATCGAACCCACAACCAGTCGGTTTAACAGTCACACTTCGTGCCGCTGCGCTACGACTAGCCTCAATTGATGAGATTTTTGATTTTTTTTAAATACAAGTACCTAATACATGTTATATATAGAGTGTGTAACAATTACTAATACCATAGTATTCTCAGTACCAACATTGGCTATAATAGACCATAATAGATGACCACAACAAAAGCGAGGTTTTTAGGTTCAGACAGAGCTAACCTCGAGTGAATGTCAACACACGACATTCCTCACTATCAGCACAATTTTTAAGACATTTTTTTTGCTTTGAGTGGCGGAACTCAACGCCGCACTTTGATCAATATTAATTAATTCATATTAATAAATACAAAATCAACTTCACACTGTATTCTGAATATAGCAGGGTAGGCAGAGGGGACCTAGTGTTAAGACACTCCGTTCACTACTTTCTGCCGAATTATTCGAGGAATTGCACGTTGCAATGGCAATTGCCTTGGTACCAAGAAACGAAAATATTAAATATTTCACATCCCTCGAATAGGAATCGAATCTATCACCTACAGTCACTCTTATGTCGCTGCGCCACGACTGGCTTCACATAATAAATATTGATAGTTCAATACAATTCCAATTATATCTATTTCCTATCTAATTCCTTAGCTTTGACAACCCTATCCAACCTAAAGTACCGTTAGTCGCACTAAATTAACAAAGCGGAACGGCCCAGTTTACAGTTTTACATATCAATGGAGATCACGAAACCGAAGACCAACACCGTCTGGAGTTTCTCTTCATGGTGACTGATCAAGCTTGACGCTTAGATTATATACAGCTAGCTATATGTAATGTTAGAAGGTGGAAAATATTTCATTAGGACGCAAAAAGTTTCACATGTACATATTATTGTCTAAATATAATAAGGAAAATTTTTTTTAAATATTTTTTCAGCTTCACGTGCAACGCAAAGGGAGCCTAGTGTTAAGACACTTCTCTCCATTTTCCTACGAAATTTAGAGGCATTGCGTGTTGAGTGGCTGAACTCAACATCGCGCTTTGCAATGTTAAATATTTTATTTCCTCGAGTGGTAATCGACCTGTCGCAACCTGTCGCATTTACAGTCACACGCTTGTGCTCCTGCGCCACGACTGGCTTAAATAAATATACAGAATATAATATTTTTATTAAAAAAATATGCTTTACTAAAGACGTCACTCGCAAATTTATTTACGTGGACTAAGACATAGAAGATCTCCTTTATACTCAATAGGAACGTTAAATATAAAAATATAATTTTAATATATAAGATTAATAACAGCAATATAAAATGTTGACACAAGATTCACAATTACCTGCAGGTGCTAACGGGACAGTGTATAATATAGATAAAGATAAATTTACTTTCTTAATTATAAATATTATTATATCCAATTTAGAATAAACATTCAAATATTTTTGATAGAGAATCTTTAAAAAATCGAGAATTCAAATTTTCAAATGAATCAGAAAAATGATATATAGCCTAAGTTAAGTTTATTTATTTTAGCTCAATAAAAACGCGTGTTCTTTAATAAAAAGAACGTCATAATAAAAGTGTAATTTAACTAATCATTTAACAAACGTTAATGTAACAAACCATCTCATAGATTAAAAAACCGAATATACAAGCCAAAAAAAAAACACTTCTATATCAATATTAATATAATAAAAAAAACATTTTCCTTCATTTCGTATAAGTATTTTTTTAATTATATTAATATTAGTATAGAAGTGCGATATAGAAGAAGCGATATGGAAGAATAAATCATAAAGAATAAAATATCACATTTACTTAAAAAATAAAATAAAATGTAGTCGTGTTTTCTATTCACAATCCTTAGTCCAATCTACCAAAAGCTCATCCATTTAGTGAAATCTAACAAGAAATGGCTATACTGGTACCGCTAATAGAAGCATTACTGCTGAACAAAAACTGCACTTAATTTTTTCTACTAAAAATAGGTGTTAAGACGTTCTAAGTGTTCGTACGACATGGACAAAATAACACATTAATGATCGCCTAGAAAATACGTCCTCATTAAGTACTAAATCATATTCGTTTGCTGTAAATTATCAGCTTCACGCTGTATCCCGCACACAGCAGGGTAGGCAGAGGGAACCTAGCGTTAAGACACTCTGTTCCCCACTTTCAGCCGAATTCTGAAGGCATTGCGTACTGAGTTGCAGAACGCAACACCGCGCTTTGACTCGACACCAGAGCGAACAAATGGAAATATAAATTTAAGTAAATATTTCATCTCCTCGAGTGGGGATTGAACCCACAACCAGTCGGTTTTACAGTCACACTTTGTGCCCCTGCGCCTATATATTGAGAGTCCATACCATTGTCGTTTTTTATGACTAAAATACGAGAAAACTTAGCGGCATTTTTTCTAATAAAGCCTAATTTTTCTTCGCTTCAAAGGTAGTATACCTTTATTTGCGTAATATGTACTTTTATACTTATTTAGAAAACGTATAAAAATGTGAACGAAGTGGGACTCGAACCCGCGCCTCCTGGAGACCGACGTTCTCACGTAAGTATGGCTTAGTGATCAGTCAGAGTGCCTGGACGGTTTCCAGGAGGCGCGGGTTCGAGTTCCACTACGTTCAAATTTTTATACGTTTTCTAAATAAGTATTTATCCGTTTATTTTATTGTATTCAATTTCCCAGCTTTCACTGAATTTTCAAATTTTGCGATGAATGACGAAACTCAACGCCTTGAAGATTAATAATAATATAGGTTAACATCAGTAACCATATTGCTATAATGATATTCTGTTTGTATATAATATAACTATAGTTCTAATAGTACCGGTTGGTATTGGGTGCGCCGCATCGGTGAGAGGGCGGTCAACCTTGGTGCATGGATCACTTCCTTCTAATAATATACACGTATATATCGTCAAGTTTATACGCAAACGGCCTTTGTTGTTGTGTCCATTTTCGTTGTGTGAAAAGAAATGTTAATAAAAATCAGCTTCACGCTGTATCCCGCACACAGCAGCGTAGGCAGAGGGAACCTAGTGTTAAGGCACTCCGTTCCCCACTTTCTGCCGAATTCTGGAGGCATTGCGTGTTGAATGGCAGAACTCAACGCCGCGCCTCGACACCACAGTCACACCTCGTGCCGCTGCGCCACGACTGGTCTGTTAATATGTATACTACTTTTTGTTTATATAAAACTATTGATTTTTGGTGATGATGGTAATTATTAGTTTGGATTTCGTATATTAGATATATTTTTTTAGTTAAATATTTAAGTTAGTAAATATTGAAAATTTTCGATTTCGCTGTTACAATTTTAATCAATTTAGTTTTTAGGACAAAGAAATGGCTCTATTTTGAGATGGAAAAAAAGAGTTTCTTTTTTATGTTTAAAGAATAATCATTTTTTTAACTCAATTCAAAATATAATATGGAACAATCCCTGATAAAATGACAACCTTCATAATATGAGAATATAATTTTATTATTATCACCTGCTAAGTGTCCAAGAGACCTACAAGCCCGTTTGCCATATGCTAAAATTTGTGACCCAAATCAACATGCGAACCAAAATTATGAATCATCATGAAATGTACACAGAAATTTTATTTAAATATTACAGTTATGTAAATAATATTACAGTATATTAAGAAGTACAGCTGCAATTATATTCACCTGGCCGGAAGAAGTTGGAAAATACGTTAAAAACCAACTGTTTCTTTTCTTGAAGATTACCTGGGAACAAAGGTTACATATATTAAAAATCGTTATTACATAAATAAAATTAATTAATTACAATCTTATTAATATATTTAAAAGAAAGTTAATTAAGAAATTGGAATGTATTTGATTGGCAGTAAGTTAATAAGAAAGAACATCAATATACACAATTGAAACGGTGACTTATTTGTTAATATTATAAAATTAGAATTAAAACTGACTTTTTAAATTATTTATCTAATTAAATTTAAATATTGTAATTATATACCGAAATCACATTTAAAACGTAAATTTCACATTAAAATGTATCCGATTGAACTTTCAATATAAAATTTATCACTATATCACAGACATTTATGTCCAAAGATCGATTACAATTAAACACACAAGTCACGTACTCAGGACAAACTCGTACTACAATTTCTTTTAACTAGTGCATTCACTGTAGGGAACCATAACTTTGTGTCGGAGCTATCAGTCTCCTTGACAATAATTGAAAGAAAATGATTCCCTATTCTATATCTATTCGGTAGGCAGAGGAAACCTAATGTTAAAAACACTCCTTTCCCCATTTTCCACCAGAATTCAACGCCGCGCTTTGCCTCGACACTAGGAGCGAAGTATTGAAAACAATAAATCTTCCATTTACTCGAATGGGAATCGAACCCACACTACAGTCACAAACTTGTGCCCCTACTCCACGACTGGCATCCACTTTGCCAAGTGGATCACAATTTCATATAGCTAGTCCAGTCAGTGTAGGGAACCATAACTTTGTATCGAACATTTTAGCTATAAAGCCATCAGTCTCTTTGACAATTTCTCGGCGAAGCATTCAAGATTTACAAGTACTTTCTCCGACACACGACTAAATGGAAATGTAATTATGCTTCGTAAATGCGTTTATTGAATTCCAACCATTTCTTTGGTATGTTTATTATTTAAATAATTATAAAAGAGAATTGTGTTAATCGCTAATTATTGCCTAATAAAGTTTAAATTACTTTAAACACAGTTCTATAAAGAGTTTCCTAATATATGACTTTTTGAGATGTTGAAATTTGCGGTATTAAGCAAAATTGGTTCAGAAAAATGGTAAACGCTTTGTTGTGTTGCTATAAAAATATAATTTACTTTGTTCTTATCACACTGGTAAATGAGTTTTTCCCCATTCCCATAGAAATTTCGAGGATCTCTTAGTGCTCCCCTGCAATCTCTATCATAACTATACCAATTTTCAGCTTTCTAGATTTAGTATTATAGTTTCGGCCATGTCACTCATCAGTACGGTACAGCTAAAGAAATATTGTTGCGCTTGATACTTAACGTTATATTTCACACTGTTCGGAATTGTTCGGTATTGGGTGGGGAATTTCAATACGATATTTCTATATATTTTTTAGCTTCACACTGTATTCCGCACAAAGCAGGGTAGGCAGAGGGAACCTGCGAACGTAATGTTAAGACACTCTGTACAAATTAAGCAACCTCCATTCTCCACTTTCCGCCGAATTATAGAAGCATAGAGTGTTGATTGGCAGAACTCAACGCCGCTTTGCCTCGTTACCAGAGCGAAGAAATATATTTTTCATTCTTTCGAACAAAAAATATTTAAATATTATATTATTCCAGGAAAGATTTAAGCTTTAAACTCTTATATATATATTTATCGTGACTACATGACAGAGTCAACATTTCAAAAACAAATAGATGAAATTACATCTTTCTCATTAAAATGCCATTTGGTTAAAATTATAATATTCTTGACACCATCTTTGCGCGTTTGGAAAGTGACGATTGTATACAATTGTTCATATCTTTGACCTTTCATTAGACAAAGTTCTTTGGTGGTTTTAACTACACAATATTCAGTGTTCCTAAAGATCGGAGAGATTTATCCCTATATCTTCAAACTAAAACAACTAAACTAATAATAATACTTAAAAAAAAATATGTATTAATCAAATACCAACGTGAAGAAAAGTATTTAGAAACGTATTCAAAATTGGACGTAGCGAGTCTCGAAATATTCTATCCAATTTGGCCATATCGAGCTATATCCAAAATTCTTATGAACATGTGTTGTTTTAAAGTAAACTATAACAAAACTAACTAAAACATATGAATTTCGACATATTATTTCATCAATAATTCTTCAAACGGAATTCGAACAAAAATGCACTCACTACAAACTACATGTGCGACAGTATTATCTCAGCCGAGAAAGCGACCAGACACAAAAGTGAGAAAGAAGAAAGCTGGATCAGATATTCGCAACCATCACCTCCGTTCCCAGACCTTCACAATGTAAATAAAATCTCGTAATAGACGTAAGTATGTATGGTTGATGAAAACGTTACGAAATCGCCCCAAAAACTGTTCGCGCTTAACACGAGATGCAATTAATTAAAACTTTCTCCATGTATAGAGGTACAAGATTCATATCCATTGTTGTTGTATTATATATAGAATTATGATGACTTAGATATATTACATATTTCTTTATAAAGTAATGATCATTATGTTGATATATTATATTAAATAATCATTCGTGATGACTGTTTGATATAACGTTATATAATGTGGTGGGTTTAGGAAGTAAACTCTTTATAAGATGATGTGGATGTTGCCATTACAGCTTAATGAGAATTACGATATCTTTATTGCGCTTCTTTGTATAAGTTATATGTATAGAAGATATATTGCGTATAGGATGAAAGCTGCTCTATATAGTGATCCAAAATCCAAATTCCAGACTATTGTATTCTTTCAAAAACTTACTATTATGATGTAAATATAAAAAAATGATAAACTTTTTACGATATGACCCGTTACGCGCATTTTCGCATTTATATTTGTAATTTTTGAAAAATTACAGAATACACTATTCTACATGAAATATAAACCGTTTATATCCTCTATAACATACTAATATGTAATACAACTAATTACATAACAATATGGAAAGACAAATTAAAAAAGAAACATTTTATAATTACGATGTTTTTAAAAATAACTGTCTCGAAAATTCGGCGTATTCACACTAGTTTCCCTCTGCCTATCCCGCTATATGCGTGAACCAAAAAAAATATCTTGACAAATGGACAGCAAAGTGACCTATAGGGGTTACGTTTTTTTATTTTGAAATGCGGAACCCTAGTTCAAGAACAACTTTACCCAATAACAACTCCAACATTTGAAATGATAAATCAAATTGAACTTGCAATAATCAGTTGTTGTAATATTATATCACACAAAAATAATTAGATAAGTGATTGACAACTAATTTATTTAACGCACGTTTTTTTTTAATTGCTGTTATTATTTAGCTTTAGTTATGTTTACAAATATTTGCTTGACATTAATTAAAAGTGTAATATGTCACTTTTGAAATTAAAGTTAAATAAATTATTAGACCTTTTCTTTTTTAATAATATTATTTTGTGTCTGTTAAAGTGCAAATAAGCCGGGCTAATTGTTCATTGTTTTATTTTATGGTTTTCACTTTCATTTTTTATAGTAGTGACGTTCTTGAATTGTATATAATAATATGAGCAATTACTATAATATGAACAATTAAAAAAAAAGTTAAAAAAAAGATATTATTTTTGACTTGAATGAGAGATTTGTTTGTTATTTTTGTTTACTCAAATGTGGAACAAAAACGATCCGTAACCCTAAATGGGAATCGAAGCCACAATCGTCACGCTTACAGTCAGTCACTGTCCCACTGCGTTACGTTAGCCTTATATTAGATTAAATTTCCAAATACTATTAGTAGATAATTATACAATATACGTAGTTGACTTATATTTCAACACAACGACATTACAATAGCCTCTAGATATCATTTGTTCAATATGATCAATTGGTAATTATATAGAAATAATGTAAGAAGGCCTAATGTACCCGAGTCCACGCCAATTTAAATCAATCCGTATCTCAATGAAAGATATAATTCAACTCGTTAGAAGCCGTCGTGGCGCAGTGGCACAAGCGTGACAGTAAACGCAACGGTTGGAGGTTCAATTTCCACTAGGGGGAAATGAATTATATTTTTTTAATGTTTTCATTTCTTTGCTTTTTGGCAACAAGGCTTACATTGCGCATGCGTGGCGTTGAGTTTCAACACTCAACATGCAATACTTCCTGAATTCTGTAAACACTGTGAGAACGGAGTGTCTTAACACAACGTTCTCTCTATCTACATCGCTGTATGCGGGATACGGCGTGAAGCTGATTTAATTTAAAAAGGTAATGTTCAAAAATTAATACATATTTTCCAATATTTTTATGTGATATTCAAAACACGTCCTAGAATTTTCAATTTCAAGGTTGCAACACTTAAAATGTATGTACATCTAAACAACTTTTACTTTTAGCGCGTACGTATTCAACGCGTGCCCTTACTACAATTCCTAGAAGAATTAACATATTGACGGCAGCAAGTGAAAATTAGGATGGATATGGTCATAAATACTAATTTGTGTTTCTCCGCCTTTCCCGCGGAGTGTGAAGTAGGCAGAGAAAACCAATGGTAGGGATGAAGAACTTCGTAATTGGAGACACATAACAAAAATAGGGGAAGTACCCAATACCGTTTTGTTAAAATATATACATATAAATAAGTTAAAATATATAAATATATGTGACGAAATTGAACCGAAAACCATCGCCGTTAAACACTTTTTGCTCCTAGCTTCACGCTGACCTGTATGTATATAGGAGGATAGACTAAGGGAACCTAGTATCAGAGCCTAACGTCACTATTTATCTTGTTACCATAAAGTGATAATAATAAATGTCTCCGAGTACGAATCGAATCCACAACAGTCCCGTTTATAATCCATCGCTGTACCACGACGATAACGAACAACACATAACGTTAATATATATTTTTATTAACGAGGCTAGTCGTAGCGCAGCGGCACGAGGTGAGACTGTAAAACCGACTGGTTGTGGGTTCGATCCCCACTCGAGGAGATGAAATATTTACTTAAATTTATATTTCCATTTCTTCGGTCTGATGTCGAGGTTAAGCGCGTCGTTGAGTTCTGCCACTCAATACGTAATGCCTCCAGAATTCGGCAGAAAGTGGGGAACGGGAGTGTCTTACACTAGGTTCCCTCTGCCTACCCTGCTGTGTGCGGGATACAGCGTGAAGCTGATTAAAATAAAAAATTGTAAATAATTACACAAAATTTCATAAAAAAAAATCTACGAAATCTACTAAATGCCTGATAGTACACACGCCTATACTTCAAATGGTATGTGAACAATTGCCACGCTTACCATATTGCAAATGTCAGAATCGTGATTTTTGTCGTATAACGTTACGAAACGGTGTTAGCAATTTTGTACCACTTCGGCGTATCGCTGGTTCTAATTTAAAATGAGTTAATATTTTAAAGTATCATAAAAACGCTTTTATCTACAACCTTGAACTAAATCTTAATTATTATTATTTATATACTATGTAAGTTAGGAAACTTTGAAGTAAAATTAAAATAAAATAAAAATCAGCTGTATCAGCTGTATTCCGCACATAGCAGGTAAGGCAGAGGGATCCTAGTGTTAAGACACTCCGTTTCGCACTTTCCGCCAAGTTCCGGAGGCATTGCGTGTTGAGTGGCGGAGCTCAACGCCGCTCTTTGCTGGAGTTCGGAGTGGAGTAAAACTAATTTTATAATATAACATTTTACATGGCGTTTATGATTGTGAAAATCGCAGCATAGTAAAATGTCAATTTGCTATACAAGAAGACTCTCTGACCATCTAGAAAATGTGATTATAATGGCGGTAATGTAAAAGTATTAGAAAGCGAGGGCTGTTCAAGTGTTGCCTTCGTCTTCCATCCATCTATAGTTGGTTGAGACAAATGGAGCAAGGCAAATTTTATCTACTAATAAACATTAAAGTTGCCGTCCGTGAGCTTGGACGATTCAAAATTATAGATTGTTGAAGCGGTTATAATAGTTTTCAATTTAATGCAAATTTAATATAACTGTTTTATGGTCTGAATGTTTGACCGAATTCCTTGAGAAAAGAGATTAGATTGTTTTTGAATTATCTATTTGTTAATTGTTCTTATTATTTAACTTTATCGTGTGACTAATGAAATATTTTTCACTTTTTTTTGCTCTGGTGCCGAGGAAATGGGGTACCTCTATACTAGGTTCCCTCTGTGCCGTGTGTGGGAAAAAAATAACTTCACTCTTATAGAAAATGTATACATATGATACTACTAGGGTGTAGTCTAATATAAAGTAATATTTATAGAAATATATGCAGTACATACCAAAAGGTGAAGTCTGCAGTGTAAGAGAAAATTATAATAAAAAACACTTCACTCGTCTTTTTTTGCAAACCGCATGATTAGCAGAGAACCTAGTGTCAAAACTCCATACTCCCATGTTCGCCCGGTGTTGATACATCACATGATGGTGACGAAACTCAACGCCGCGATATACAATCTTAAAAAGTAATATTTATATAGTTGTAACAAGCGTATAAAAATTTCAACGTAGCTTGATGAGAACGTAAGGCTTAGTGATCTGAGCGCTGTCGGTTTCTAGGCGGCGCGGGTTCGAGTCCCGCTACGTCCAAATTTTTATACGTCTTTCTAAATAAATATTTTTCTTTCCTAAGTGTGGAATAATACTTTAAAAAAAATTTAAAAGTAATACTTGTTTTATATAACATTACATGATTGATTGTATTTATCAGCTCAATTAGAACAGTGGGTTCCAAGAATTCGCACTGGTCACGCTTGACCTCGCGTTACGGAAGAAATGTATCTGATATTCAATTACTTCACCTAGATTTCACAGCCGTGTCTAATATCTACGTTTCGAAATTTTTGTATCTAGAGTATAGTAATACAATACATGGATTTAAAAAAAATGTAAATACCTATAGTATAGGTATATATAGTGACATACATACATACATACATACATACATATATATATATATATATATATATATATATATATATAACAGAACACGAAAGATACAAATTTGGAATAAAATACTAGATAAAACAAAGGAACGTATGGAAAGCGCATCGAGTGGCAAGCAACGACTGTGTTAATAATTATCTGCCGTCGACAAGAGGGTAGATGTGGAAACGACAACTCCTTAGCGGTTCGGTCGACGGCAGCGAGCGCTTTAATATAAATATACTAAATACGAATATTTACTATAAAATATATAAATACTATTAAATGTATGTTTGGTTTCGTGTATGTATATAAATGATAAATAAATAAATTACAATATTGCAATACATAAATGACACATATTACATAAACTATAAATATAAATAATAGTTCCCTACA